>OV816029.1:122409903-122642485 GCA_929113105.1 Agrypnus murinus | reverse complement strand
AATACATAAATCAAATAATTCACTCTGAAATCTTGATACAACGTACTAAGTGACCCCTTCACTTAAAAATAAGATATAAAAAACCCACCTGGTTGTTTCAATAAACTAAGTTTGACTTACCCACGTTGCTTCAGGTAACTCGTAGTAGATGATCATCAGGCTTTTAAGACCCTTTGGAGAAGGTTACCAGAACACACGAGTAGGTACTCCATATTTTGCGGAATACAAGACGTTAATAACGCCTTATATTCAATTTTAGATTAGGGGTTCCAAATTAAGAGAATTTATGAATCATCTGTATAATTAAAAAGAGCGAATAGGTATATTCGCCATTAACGTTAAACAAACAAGGATAAAGCTCGCAGTTTCGGCTATGAAAGTCAAACACCAAACTAAATTATCATCCAAAATGGAAACAACATTTAAACGCCAACTTGAATTAAAGTTTGAATCGATTTCCCTATAAAAAATCATTGTATTTTAGAACTATGATTTATTGATCACATCAATAAAGCAAGATAGATATCCATGCCAAGATATCCATGCTCCTCATAAAAAAATATCTAATTTCATTACATTGGAAAACTTCCAAATGGCCAATATTTTTCAATATTTCACAAACCCAATTTGTGCATTAATTACACAATATTTGTCCCAACCAAAGTTAAAAGTTAACTACATGTGTGTTCAAGGGAGACTTTTAAGGAAGAGCAAGAAGACGGACCTCACTGTACTCATGCGCATATATCCTGACCGAAACGTGGGACACGTGACCAACATGCTGCGTTCTTATTGGTTGAATTCAGGCATCAATCTGCTCAACTTGGCGCGAAATTCCCAAGCCAAAGATTTATTATTGATTAATGAAAAAGAATACCCAAAAGGATTAGAAACATCGGTAATTACAAATTAGAATGTTAAACTTAATTAACAGAAAAGAAAAATATAATATGAATCAACTTATTACAAAAAAGTCGTTAATTTTCAATCAAAAATATTATACCTAGACGACGTTGCAAATAAACATTAAAAATCGAATTTTAAAATATACAGGGTTAGGTGTCTTCCAAATGATAACCCAATAACATTTTTATCAATATAGACAAATAATATAAAAAAATAGACAGGAAAAACTGTCCGTTACAATTGATGTAGAAGCAGTCGACAAAATTTCTCTATAAAGTGAATACTTTGGCATAACAAATATTTTGGTTAGAAAAGCCATAATGGTTTGTCTTTATTATTATTATTGGTAAAATCGAATATTTTTCTCTTTTCTCTTGTGATTTACATAAAAAGAATGAAGTTATTCGGAACACTACATATCCTCGTAGCAATCTTTGAAAAGTAAATAAATGAATCAATAGAGAATATTATTTGTTATAACATACTCTGTGTCCATTTGCTACGCGCTCACAGGAAAAGTAGACGTGACGAAATATCGTCACGTCTACTTTTCCCATGCATCGGATTGTGGTGCGTCTGAATATAAATTTTAACTTCACTTGCCATTCATATTATGTTAGAAAAAGCTGCTATAAGCTGACATCAAATTGTAAAAATTATCAGTCTAACCTAACTTAAATATAGTCACGGTATTGTCTAGTACAGCGGTTTCCAACCTTTTTCGTTGGCGGACCGCCAAACGATGTAGTTTTTTTTTTGCAGACCGGTAAGGTAAAGAATTAAAGACAACATTTTGCAAAATAAATCAAATAATAATAAACAAACTTTTAAATTGTACAAGAACAATCTGAAATAAATAAATATCCATTCTTTACGACAAAACGAACAGCCAAAACGGAGACCAGTCCAAAACTAACGGATACCATCAGAGAGGCCGGAGTTTTTTTGTCAAACAAACGTCAACAAACGATCGAGATGCGATCATATAAGACCTCCTGAAGTGGTTTACACTTAGGAACCCGCTTAACTTGACTAGTTACGGCGATATTACTTTAGCATGATTTTCGGCTGAAAAACAAATAAAAGATTTTTCGGCTGTAATAATTTTTTCTATGGTTTTACACAGCATTTGAAGAGGAAACTTTTGAAACATTTTGAGATTGGCTGTTGCTTGATAACGATTTTGGCTCTTATGGTTTCCGAGATAACGCCCCTAAAAACATTTTGGCACTCACCGCCTCCTAGATGGTCTGATACCTAGGCCGTCTCTATGGTATGTTGTAATAGTTTGCTTTTATACCCACTAATACTGATAAGAAGACCCTTTCAATAATTTTTGGTTTTTTATTTTTCACTGGTTTTATTGCCTTTATTTACAAAAATTTGATTCTGACTTTTTCTAATAGTTTATCGTTCATCGAGGCAACATAAGAGTTTACAGATGATATAAGTAGTTTAGCATTTAAGTCAAAGATGCAGATGTGAATTCATGAACACATTTTACAATGTGCAGCAGTAAATTAAAATTTATTTTGTATTTTCTTTAGTAAATAAACATTATCAATCTAAAATTTATTAATCACTGTTGGATTCTTCTCTATGAATTTGCAAAGAGAGGTAAGTAGGTTTTAGCCAACTAAAGTAATTAATTTTAAAGTATTTCTTCTTCTTTTCTTTAATTAAAATAACTAAAAGACCACGAATCTTTAGGAAAATGGATAACGGAGTACGGTACTTCGAAAAACTATTATCTTAAAAGACTTGAAATACAACAAAAGCCGAGAAACTTGGTACTGTATATAAACATAATCAAAGAACGTACGAAATTTATGTTTTGATAGAGTTTTCAACTAATTTCTATGGAAATCAATTAAAAATTGTGCTATGTAACTATCATGCATAACTTTTCTTTTTAATTTGACTTTTAATTGAGAAAATAGATTAATTGGTATAATTAAAATTAGTTTAAGCAGGCGCGGATCCAGGGGATAAATAAATAGACTGCTGTGGATGGTAGTTTCAAAATTTTGGAAAATTTTGAAAATTTTGTAAAAATTTAAAATCTTTGTTAAAAACAAACACTTTTGGAATATTTTATCAACTTTACCAGTTAAAGATATTTTTAAGTAAGTTACTGGTGTGTCATTGATTACACAAGCAATGTGTACTTTTTAATAAGGTTAAATAATTAATGTTTCTTTATTTATTATCAAATAGTTTACTCACCGATTACTTAAGTGTACGTAACATCCAGTTGTTCGCAAGTTATTGTTATGATTAATTTTCAAAGGTGTAATATCGACGGGTTATGTGATTCTTTTAAGGTTTTTGTTTATGTAAATAGATGTGAGTTTTGATTATATTCTGTGGCCGAAGCTTTTTTAAAACTTTATTTATTGAATATAATAAAACACATTTATATATTTCGTTTGCAGTCGTAGAATATATTTTATTAATTTTAATTAGGAGAAAACTCTCTTGTTAACATTAATGATACAAATGTATTAATATTACTTTGTCTGTAATTATTTAACGAAGTTTAAGACGAGTTTAAATAATTAAATTTGAATTAACACACTTAACAGAACAATTTTAAAATTCACATTTAAATAACATTAAGCAAAATAATTAATTAAAAACTCGAATGAGCCTTTATGTTTTACTAGCAGGACAATTTTAAAATCCACACCTAGTTTAATACTCACACAGGATAAACACTTGTTGAATACTTAATAATGACTTGTGAGTTGGATGAAGATTTATAAAGACTAAGGACTTAATATTAAAACAGAGGTATTTATACCTTATCTGCCTACACATTCCTGTGCGAATTCTTTGCTGTAGCTCTTCTACTGTCTGTGGGCGGTTTATGTAAACCTTACTCTTTAGATAGCCCCATAAAAAAATCCATCAAAGTTAGGTCGGGTAATCTCGGAGGCCACTCAACAGTTCCCCTTCTGCCTATCTATCTACCAGGAAAAATTTCGTTTAAATAATTCCTAACACCAATAGCAAAATGTGCCGGAGCACCATCTTGCTGAAATTATAATGTATCGCTTGGTAGATCCGGATCTTCATTGTTCGGATGAAGCACCGCAAGAGCAGGAATTAAATCGTTTCATAAGAAATTCAAATACTTTTCACTTCTCAATGAACCCTCGATAAAAAATAGTCCTAGAATTCCATCCCCTACAATTCCTGCCCAAACGTTGAGTTTTTGAGGAAACTGCGTGTTTGGAAAATGACGATTCACTGTTCCATTAAGGTGAAATGTTGCTTCATCAGAAAAAATGATGCGATTTGAAAAGTCGCCATCGATATTGCACCGCTCCATCATTACCTCACAGAACTCCGTTCTGCGATCAGGATCATCTCCGTTAAGCTCTTGCACTAATTGAACTTTGTAGGGATGCCATTTATGTTTCTTTAAAATCTTTATAACTGACCTTTGAGAAATGTCATTATTTGCAGCTAGTTCTCTTGTAGTTCCATGGGGATTTTCTTGTAGAGACAACAGAATATCTAATTCGTTACCTTCTTCGGTTATTGGACGACCACCCTTATGGCGATCTCTCACATGTCCGAGTTCAGAAAACTTTCTTACTATTTTGGAAACTGTCGCTCTTGTGATAGGTTTTTTATCAGGATACTTGTTATTAAATATCTCACAAACATCTTGTTGTGTTCTAGTACGGTCGCCACATCCCCTCAATATTAAAATTTCAATTCGCTCTTTTTCAGTCAAATATCGCACCATTATTTACTGAATTACGTAAAAAAAGCCCACAATAAAAACAGATAAACAAACTGATAAAGAACTGTCATAATTTTAACGCTGTCAATTGTTACATGGCTACTTGATTTTTTATTAAAACTTGGAACTCTCGATTGTTATTAGATTTTTGTTTAAAAACTTTAACGGCTATTATCTCGAAAATCTCAAAATACAGTACCATACTTTTGTAGCATATTTGGTCTTAGAATTTCATGCTCTTTCCAAATTCATCATAAAACATTAGGGTTTCCATTTAAAAAAATTATCGCTTACGTCATAACTCAAAAACAAAAGACGATCTTTAAGTGACGATTACAGTAAAATATGTCTCATTTAAGATAAAAATTGACGTGTTCGAGGATTTTTCTCAAAAACGTTTAATAAACGATTTATTGCGATAGTTCCAGACTTTACACTCGCACTGTATATATGAAACAGATACTAGATACGAGTGCTACACGCATAATGGGGAAAAACCATTTAACACATAAATTTATAATATACAAATATACAGAAATGTTTATATATACAACAAGGGGTTGTCGAACGTTATTGATGTAGTAACCAGTTGTTATATTATAATTGACTCACGATACGGTGTCTTCGAACTGAAGAGGAACGTCACCAACCAGGTCGAACGAAGCGTGATCGAACGAGACAACACCAACCAATTCTGTGTAATGGTCTTGTAACAACCCAAATATACAACGTATACTTGTTATACAACAAGTTATAAAATGAGTAAAGATAAACCCAAAGTAAAAAGGTCTGTAAGAAATAGAATCAAATTACCAGAATGCACTAAAAAACACTTTATAAATACCTTCTGTGAAATGTGACCTGTAGAGATAATTACGTTACCTTCAAATGCTGCTAACGACGATTATACATCAAAACCTATCAAAAGAATTAAGTATAAAAGACTGAATGATAGAAAAGTTAACCTATAAACACCTACGAGCACGTGATTCTAACCTTTAACAAGAACAAGTGTAAATATCCCATAACAGCTTCCAAACAACTTGGAAAAACAGCGCCACAATTAATCACAAATCTACAGTAAGCAATTCTCAATACACAACACAAGGAAATAGATTAATTAAACGGCGAGGTCCACCAAATTCTTTAAAAGGACTAGTTTGTCAAGCGTACGAAATCGTAGTGAGTGTTCTGCTATCAACCGGAAGTAGTTCCAAAACAATATGGCAACTACAAAGAGAGAAAATGCAAAAATCCCTAAACGCTATACAAACTAACACAAAAGCATAGCTATACAGGATGCTACGAAATTAGCACGTAACAAGCTTGATACAGCATTGCAGCATTGTACTCGTAGAACATTACCAAACTAAAGAGTTGTTCAATAGTTTATTACCCAAACCGAATTTTTAATTGGCTTTTTAAATAATGGGTGGTAAAAAGTGGAGGCTAGACAGTTCCAGTTCACGTAACCCAGGAATCAATAGGTATTCAGATGATTTCATGGGGTTATGTAATTAGTTGTAATTTACTTTTTTTGCAGATTGCTCAATGAAAACTCCTGTTGAAAAGTTCCTGCCTGAAAAATAAATTTTATTGCATACCAACATGCAATGTCCTAGAGGATGCAAAATCAAGAAAAATGCTTTACTAAAAGCAGATATCGAAGCAGATTTGGAATCCGAGTGAAGGCATCTACTCTATTCATTGTAATGATTTTTCATGCTTGTATTAAAAAATAATTTTAAATCTAAAATGAGATTTTTTTTATTTTGCATTCTCTTAGTTAAACTATCTATATATTTAAAACACAAGGCTTATTTTTGTTCCAGTTCGTTTGAGAGTTCCACCGGGCCGATCTAAGCGATTCTTTCCTTATATTAAAGCTTTCGCCGTGTAGATTAGTCAACACTACTTAATCTTTATGTCGTCTCGTTTTCTAATAAAATCTCGTTTTTTAATGTTTATATTTTTAATTTGAAAAACCCTAAAATGTTTAATTTGATACGGACGAATCGGACATTCACTCGGGGCGCCCTCTCACTTTCTACGGTGGTGAGTTTCGTAAGTACTCCTGCTTATAAATATAAAAGGGTGATGCAGCCGCATTAATAAGCGGATAACATGCGGTTAATGTTTAAAAAATTGTTAGGTTGCGTAGACAAAACCCGTATAGTTGAAAATTATAGACAATAGATGAATTAAGGTATACGAATCGTAGCTGATGGCAATTGCTTGTTCAAAGCAGTTTCGTATTGTTTGTATAAAATGCAGGAAATTTGCCAACTTATTATATACAAATTTTCTGTGATTACATACAACGTATGTGAAACCACAAATCATGTCCTTAGACGGCTTTTATTTGTTTATGAATATTTTTGCATGAATTTAAGAAAGAAAACACTTGTGTATAGTATGCAATGTGCAAAACGCATAAAAAAATACATTTTTTTATCGTAGGTGAGACGTAGCTCCATGTATGCATTATTAGCGCACTAAAATCCTTTTTCATTTACCAACACCAAAAACGAAATGCGGTACTCTTTACATGGTTTTGCAAATATCTTCGCTTGTATTGAACCTATGAACAAAAATAAAAGCTGTTGTTTAATTACTGCCGTTAGTTTGTATTTGCTTATATCTGCTAACCTCCACGTTTTGGGTCCCAGGGAAACTAAATTAATCATTTTTACAAATGCAATTAATGTTTAACATCTAAATAGCTCGATAGCAATTATTTTAAACACACAGGCATCCAAAAAACATTCTTACTTTGTTGAAATTTGTGTGAATCGCATAATCCCTACTTCTCCGTATCTGATTGAGATTAGTTACTTTGCCAGACTCTGGTGCTAGTCGTGACACAGTAGCATTTCTGAAGCTTATTAATTTAGATTTCAATTCAAATCTATAAGCTAGGGAGCTAAAAGTTACACTTTACACTCTTTTTTGGTGTGTCAGTTTGATATGGAATTACCCTAACGTTAGTCTAACAACATGAGAACTTCAAACGTCAAAAGTTACTATTAAGGAAATTTTACGGGGAAATTTATATTCCCTACATGAAAAACTGCGAGAATCACCAACTATAATCTTAGAAAAACAAAAATTGTCCTTTGTAGAATAGTGTAATTTATTCAAACCTTTTTTCATCCTTTAAGAGAATCATTTCTTATGGTTGCGTGAGTTTTATGGATTCACGTTTTCGCTGTGCACAAACCTGGCGTCATAAAATTTCCCGTTTTATAATTTTTGCGACTACTAACACGGTTTAAATTATTGCTGAAAACACTGGCAGACTACGTTTAATAAATTTACAATTATATATTGGCCTATAAACTCGTTGTGATATGTCCAAAGTGATGAACGATTTTACATGTTAACTTTAATGAACATAAATCCCTATTTCTATAAATAGAAATAAATGTTTTGCTTTATATATAAATTAATTCCAGAAGATTTCTGCACTGGATGTGAAAACACGTTTTGGTACTTGCAGTGGCTGTGAAAATAACAATTGCTGTCTAATGATCTAGGAATAAATCTCACCTGAAAATGCGGTTGCGGTTATATAAATATGTATGTAATAAAATTGCATCGATTGTCGCAATAAAAATAGATAATAAAACACCAAGTGAAATATCGCCTATAAATCTTAGTTAATTATAAGTACCGATACATGTTTTTATAGTATGACCTTTCAATAAAATATTTGCCCTATAAAGTCAAACATTTGAGTCGTGTAAATAGCGCCATGAACACATAACATAAAAACAAATACCTCGTAATTAAAAACAAAATGGAAGGGTTACAAGAACCAAACTGAAAGAAATAGGTTTTATCGGATAATTAACACGCAATCTTGTCATAATTTAACCATTTATAGTTAATAGACAAGCATATGTTTGCTTACTTCTGTTATTTTTTTACAGCCTGGTTATATCTTTTATTATAGAAAACAAGCTTTAAATTAAAGTTTAGAAATGATTAACGACTTGTTTACAAATAAGTCCTCACGGTTTTATTCAATTTTTTTCTGTATATATACAAAACTTTGTTGCTACTTCATTTTAGACTATGGTAGTATACTTTAAAACTCCGCTACAGGCGCTTCTGTGATAAATTATGCTATAACCGACATTAAAAGTTGGTTCTATTCAAAAATTTTCAGCACTAAATTAAACTAAATGTAAAAACAAATTCCTTAATTCTATTTTCTGGTTTGCAGTTGTAAATGATTTTTTTCTATTATAGAATTTATGATTATTTAAATTTAAATTAGTTTAACATTCTTAAACCGAAGACAGTTAGATTAGCATTAAATTAGACTTAACGTTCGTCCAGGGCGGTCTTATTTATCTGGCGAAAAGTAGCGCCATATCTGATGACGTCAAAAACCGTTACTTAACGACTCACTTTGTAACATTTTGATATATAAATATATTTTTATTGCATAAATACCATTAAAATTAAGTTATCATTTTTACCATTAAGAGACTCAGGTTCAGTATAAAGTAGTACATTAAGGTTAAAAATGAAAACACCAACTTTATTCATACTCATCAAGATCTAAATTACTTCCTACAGCTTGCTTAAACGGCTATTTCTCCAAATTATCTTTAGAAATTTAATTTATTTCTATTCTATTAAATTCAGCCACAAACAGGTACCACTCTCAATTATTAGGAATGGTGATATATTGAAAGAGATTATCTATCGATAATATTTGCTATATAATATCGATGTATTCATACATAGGTACATACATATATAGAACACTTTCGATCTACCGTTTGTTATATCGATACATCGAATTGAAGGTACATCATGTCACGAATCCAAGAGCAAATAAAACGCACAATGGTAAAAGGGCTTGTAACATGTTGATATCGCGACACTCTGTACCACTTTAAGGGCAATCTATATCAAGTGGTGCAAAAAGAAATGAATTGGTTGCTTGACAATTTTCAAAAAAATATGTATCTTGTGTGTAGTATATCATATATTAGCAGTTCAGAACCACTATTATTTTATTTTTATTATCACTGCTTTCAAAATGGCGGATATTTTTTTATCTTAGCGCACGTCATTTTCGTACTTTGTAAGCGTTTACGATTTTAACTTTTTTATCACAGCTGCGGTAAGTCCTAGGACAATAAGACAACAACTGTGGTATTAAGCACATTATCGGCTACAATTATATGCCTGTGACTAATTCCATTCCAAATCACATAATTTAAAACATCACCGTGCTTCGATATCTCAGATTTTGTTCAGTTTTTTTCCCTTGCATAGATACATATGAAATAACATTAAATTAATTTTTTGAATATATATTTCGTATGGCAGTTAGATACAACAAATTTAACAATACATATATAACAACTATAAGGTAAAGATAAAATATACAATACAATAAAATATATAGGATAAAATATGAAATGAAGTTTGCTCGGTTGCTGACCGAGCTGGCCAGCAGCCGCTAGAAGCATTCGTTACTTCTAGCGACTGCTGACTACCTCGGTTCTATCAAAATGAAGTCTGACTGTTTTTTTGAGAAACTGTATTCAATAAATTAACACTGTACCAAATCTCAGCTTTTTCAAATCACTTCTTTACATTGATAGCGTTTACTGTCTCCAGCCTTACTGTGTGCAACTCCATAATCATGAAATATAATCAAATTAAAAGATTAATTTAAAGTTTCTCAAGTTTTATTAGTTTATCTTAACCTGACAATATTGTTTCGACACTTTGTGACATTATCAAAGGTAGATAAGATCGATAAACAAACACGTTGCTAAGGATAAATACATACAGAAAATAGGTAACTAGATATAATACATACAAAAACTAAACATCTAACACTTCTAATAAAGGAGAATTACTAAGCTCAGTTTGTTCATTCATTAAAGGTACTGTGCGTTTATGCTTGTATATTTCAAAAGCTTCTAAAATGTCTAATTTGTGTTTGTTGTTGCAAAAATGTAAGAATTTAATGTTGTTTTGAGGTGTCATTGGGTGTTTCTGTTCCAAAATGTGTTTGGCATAATTCGATTTTTCTGGATGTTTAAGTCTATCAGAGCGTACGTGTTCTTTGTATCTTATGTCGAAATTTCTAAGTGTTTGTCCAATATAAACCGAGTTACAAAAAGAACAATTCAAACGCTAAATGCCGGATTTCATGATATCTTGTGTTTTGCCTTTAGCATTGAATAAAAATGAAAAAGTGTTGGTGTTAGTTTTACAGGTTATTTTGTAACTGGTGGTTTTTCGTATTATAGTTGCAATTTGTTCTGATATCTTGCCAAAGTATGGTATTGCTATGTAGTTTGTGTCTTGTATATGAGTGTCAATTGGAAATATTCTTTTGATAGCTAACCTATAATCTTTTTGTTGAATTAAAGTGTCAATCATGTTATGGTTATAATGGTTTGCATGTGCTAATTGTTTGATTGAAATTTCTTTATCAAAATGTTATCGTTTCATTGGAGTAGTTAAAGCTCGGTGTACTAAAGATCTATAAGCCGCTAGTTTATGCATTTTATGATGACATGAATCGTTAGGAATAGTGACGTCTGTGCTTGTGGGTTTTCTGTATATGGAAAAATCAAATTCATTGTTTGTATTGATTGTAATAGTTAAATCCAAAAAATTAATAGTTCTATTTTGTTCTGTTTCTAGTGTAAACGTAATGTTTGGGTGAAGACTGTTAATAAGAATTAAAAATTCATTGATAACCTCAAAAGAACTGTCAAAACAAGCTAAAATGTCATCAACATAACGAAACCAAAAAATAATGTGTTTAGAAAGATCTAATTCAAATATTTGATCTTCGAAATTATCTATAAATATGTTAGCTAATAGAGGACTCAGAGAATTACCCATAGGTAAACCATCTTTTTGTAAATAAATTATATTATTAGAAGTGGAATAATTTTGACTGATACCACAGATAATAAAAAGATACGCAGCCTCTTGAAAATAAATACGCTTACTTTTTTGGTTAGTTCGTGCAACTGAACTAGGCGGCGTGACTGAGCTCTGGGCAACTACATTTGTCCATACAAATAATGAAGTAATATTCATTAATTGTTTGGTCGAATGCAACGTTATTATATAGCATGCGTAAGCTTACAGCCGGCAGGCCGATGCACGTGGTGACTGATACAGAAATTTTAACAATGTTATTTGTCTCACAGCGGAGCAGTTCTTAGTGTGTTTGGCTTTGATATATTGACTGGAGTATTTGTGCAGAGTCGATTAATAAATACGTATTTCTTCTTAATTTGTTTTAGTTTAAAAAGTTTCTGCTTAGCTTCGATTAGAATATTGTTTAGTTCATTAGCAAATGTTAGATTGCTTATATATTTCATATAGCACTTTCTTTAAGTACCTATCAACTTTTTAGATGGGCATTCACTTGGGATTTCTCGTAATTAAGGTTTTTTTATATTTTTATTCAGATTATTAAGCTTAAATAATTTCTCGGACAAGATATACACAATATTTTATCTGCAAGCTTAAAAAATATGTAATTACAAATTCTATTGCTTTTAAAAAATCAACCATTGAATTCATTGTTAATAGAAAGGCGGCGGCGAATAGGTTACAGCGTTTCTATGGAAATTACAAAAAACAATTAGTTTCGTAAAAAATCGTAAAAACGACTGGAGACCAGAGTTGGGCATCAATCAATTAAATTTTTAATCAATCAGTTGATTGAAGATTTAATTATGATATTTCAGTTGCAATTATATTTAATCGCAATTAATCTCTTAATTGCAGACTGCAATTTTATGAAAGTTTTTAAATTTAAATAAAACCAGTTGAGAATGCGCAGAGCTAGCATTACCATGACGAACAAAATTTCTTTTTGTGGCTAAAAATGTTTATTTTTTCGTAATTTAAAAAAAATAAAAAAATTTTCATTTTTCAATAATTAAACGAAATCTTCGGTGGTCATCTTGACTACGTTGACCAATGTTTCAACAAAAAGTTTCTTAGAATCCAATGTACTATAAGATTCCAAAAAAGAGATTTTCCAAGAAAAATTCAAAAAAATCAACAGGGAAAAAGACGACAGACCGACAGACAGACCGACTTCACGAATTCAGAGACGAACTTTTTGTTCGTCGAAAATAACTATGAAGATCCTTCTAGTATTTTGTAATAACAGCAGATCGCATTTCAGTTTTGTCCCAGACTTTTAAACAAAGCATATTATAAATAAAAAGAGCAATTGAAATATCTTTATGCATGTATTGTAATATTGGGTGCACAAATAAACTTTGTAAACTATTAAAAATGTATTATCTGCACAATCTCTATAAAAATATAAATCGTAAAAAGCTTTTAATAAGAAAACGTATGTCCCAGCTGTAGTTACAAATAAAAAACATCTGATTATTTAAGGGATGCATTATTATATAGCAATCTGCCATCTTTTTAATAAATATCAGGTTAATTGGCATCATAATGAATATCAATTGTTAATTGCAATGACAATTACAATTAATAATTTTAACTAACAATTAATTAATTGTGAATTGTCGGAGCAACTAACAATTAATTAATTTTTAATTGCCAGATCGACTAACAAATAATTAGTTGTAATCATGCAAAATAAAAAATAGTCACAATTAATTAATTTAATTGTCAATTGCCAGTAAGATTTAATTTTGTCCAACACTGTTGGATATACGGTAGCCCAGGTAAATTAAATCATTTTCAGCAATATAAAGGAAAAAATCGGGGAAAAGCTAAAAATTGGTATATAGGCTTAAAAAGTGGTGCTAAAAACCATCAAAACTCCCCATGCGTAGGTGATGAGCCGGCTGCGCCATCATGGTAAAATGGCAAACAAAATTGCTTTTTCGCTAATATTTCAGAAAGTATTAATTTTACGGGCATCAACGTTCAGAATGAGAATGTAGCTGACAAAATTCCCCATAATTTTCTTTTTTATTAATCCTCGTACGTCCCAGAGTTTCTGAAATAGAATTTCTTCAGCAACTGTCAGTTTTCGACATTCCGAAAAAGTGCTGTTTCTTTGCGCGTTTTTTAAATATTTCAAATTTGGCTGCTCCTACGTACAAAATGCATTATATAAAAGCTAAAAAGATTAAGTTTCCTATAAAACAGTTGGTTATTGAATGTCATGCAAGCAATATTTCCTGAGATATTATTTTGTAAAAAATGTATATTTTCGTTTACTCAGTTAATTATGTGAAAATTTTGAATTAGTGACGTAATAATAAATAATAACAATAAGAAACATGAAAGCTATAAATGAAATATTACTATTAATATAAATGGACTATTGGTAAAAAACTGAGTTTTAACCAGTCTTTATCTGAAGAAGCTACTGTGTAGCGAAACGACAGTCATAATATTTTTCAAATATAAATAAGTGAAGATTTAATAGTGTTTTATTGTGTTATTTAATTTAATATGGATCTTCATCAAGTAAAGGCCGAATCAATCCAATTTTTATATATTTTTAATAAAACACAACTCAAACATATCTTATTGGTTTTATTTTGTTGTATCAAGAATTATGAGCATAACTTTATGGTTTTTATTCAGTTTTAAAATCACCTCCACACTGAAAAATATCATCACAATATGACAATGATAAATTTGAATAATTTTATGTTTTATGTTAATTGCAACAATATTTTTGCATTTATTAACGATAATAAATACTTTGTAGTTAACTCGATGAAAACAACTGAAAATTATACACCGTGTCTGCTTAAGTTCGCACCATATGGAAAACTTTTTTATTATTAATTTTACGAAAAGAAGTTATTCTTCATAAAAAGTTCTGCATGTTCTAAAATTTAAAATACAATCATCAGATATCAAATTTTTTCAGTTGTATACGAGGTTTCTCAAAAAATATTAATTTGGTTCAAGAGTAAATTACTTTTATTTTTGACAATATCGAAAATTGTTATTAAGAAGAGTTTATCATAACTAAAAACTACGTTCAAATATGCAATTACATCCAATTACATGGAAAAAAAATTTTCTTTCAATTCCTTATTATCAAGTACAAAATTGTAGTGGATAGTATTTTTTGCTCTAGTATATTTGACTATGTAACACTTGTCACTATTTAGTGCAAGATCATTATCACTAAACCAACCAGACACTATTAAGATCTTCCTGAAGAACTTCACAGTCAGATTCACTATAAACAGAAAGGAAGATTTTGAAATCATCTGCGTAAAGTAGACACTGAGCATTACTCACATTTTTAGGCAGATCATTAATGAAAATATTAAAGAGGAGGGGGCCGAGGCAGCTTCCTTGCGGCACACCAGAACTCGGAATAAATGTTGAAGAAGTTACTCCATTCACTATTACATAGTTTCTTCTATTTACCAGATATGAATCAATTAAACTTACTGCATTTTTACTAAAACCAAATTTATATAACTTTTCCATAATTCCCTGAAAAGACACCGACTCAAAAGCTTTACTAATGTCTGTGTAAGCACAGAAAACTTGCCCACCCTTAGCGATATGGTATGATGTATATTCTGAGAAGGTCATCAAATTAGTAGTTGTAATTCTTTTCTTAATGAATCCATGTTGACATGCTGAGAGTGATTTTTCCACATGCTTGTATATTTGACTGTGCAGAATCTTCTCAAAAACCTTAGCAATTGTAGATATAATTGAAATTGGTCTATAGTTACATACATTAGTTATATCCCCAGTTTTGTAAATTGGGACAATTTTAGATATCTTCCAAGTATCTGGAAACTCAGCTAAGTTTATTGCCATATTAAAAATAGTTGTTAATGGATATTTTAAAACATCAACACATCCTTTTACAACATAACTAGGTATGCAATCAGGACCCATCGATGATGTAGACTTTAATGATTTTATAGCTTCTGTGACATCTTCATCATTTACTAGGTTGAAGTTGAAAACATCCAGGTTGTAATCTTCAATCTTTGAAATATTACTTATATGATCTCGTTTATAAACAGATTTAAAAAACTCTGCAAATTTTTCTGCAATGTCAACATTAGAAACAGTGTTACTGTTATAAGTCATTTCAATTGGTATAGAACTAGTACCTTTTTGTTGTCTTATATAATTATGAAGCATTTTTGGTTCACACATAAGCTGTTCCTCATATCTATTTTGATACTTTACAAATGCGTGCTTTATTTGTACCTTTAGATCCTTCGACATTTGCTTAAATCTTTCTTTTAACTCTTCATCTACTAAGGGACTTGATTTTATTTTCTTATGAAGACTTTTCTTTTCCCTAATTTTCTTTTTAATTTCCCGTGTAAACCAGACCGGATATCTGCTAGAATATATTGCTTTTTTTGGAACAAATTCTGAAATAATATCCATTAATTTAGTGTAAAAATTATCTACAGTTTGATTAATATTACTCTCAACAATAATGGAGTTCCAATTCTCTTCTCTTATAAACCTATCAGATACACAATTCAATGACAGAGAAACACAATTTCTTAACAAAGGCTTCAAATTTTGTCCTATTCCAAAATTCACTAATAAAATTAAACAAATCTTGGCTGTTGAATGTGAAACTATACTCAGAAAAGATCACAACAATTATGCAAAATTCCAAATCTTGAATCTGATAAAAGAAATATCTTTGAAAAAGAACAAAACACAGAATAAAACATCTAACCTGTCACTACTTCAATCTATCAGACATAAAATTACAGAAAACAATTTAATTTCTGTTAAAGCAGATAAGGGTAACACTTTGGTAATCCTTTCGAAATATGTTTACACACAAAAGGTTAATGATTTTATTGATAAAGAAAATTTATATGTTTTAAACAAAGATCCTACCACAAAATTTCAAAAAGAAACAAAACAAGCTTTAGCAAACTGCAATATCTGCGTTAACGAATTAGAAAAACAACAAATCATACATAAAAACCCACAACCACCAAGACTATATGGACTGATTAAAACACATAAACACAACATGCCTATACGACCAGTAGTATCATATATCAACGCACCTAATCACACCTTGTCCAATAAACTCAACCATATTATTAACATCATAGGATACAAATCGAAATACTCGGTCAAAAATTCATTAGAATTAGTAGAAAAACTACAAAACATACATCTTCCAGCACATTCAAAACTTGTAAGCTTTGACATTTGTAACATGTTTTCAAAGATTCTACCACAAGACTGTATTCCTTTGTTAGATAATTTCCTAGTTAATAGTAATGTAGAATTAGTAAGAGGATTGGAGTTAATTCAATTATTTGATCTTTGTATCAGTCAAAACTATTTCACTTTTAATAATATAATTTATTTACAAAAAGATGGTTTACCTATGGGTAATTCTCTGAGTCCTCTATTAGCTAACATATTTATAGATAATTTCGAAGATCAAATATTTGAATTAGATCTTTCTAAACACATTATTTTTTGGTTTCGTTATGTTGATGACATTTTAGCTTGTTTTGACAGTTCTTTTGAGGTTATCAATGAATTTTTAATTCTTATTAACAGTCTTCACCCAACCATCACGTTTACACTAGAAACAGAACAAAATAGAACTATTAATTTTTTGGATTTAACTATTACAATCAATACAAACAATGAATTTGATTTTTCCATATACAGAAAACCCACAAGCACAGACGTCACTGTTCCTAATGATTCATATCATCATAAAATGCATAAACTAGCGGCTTATAGATCTTTAGTACACCGAGCTTTAACTACTCCAATGAAACGATCACATTTTGATAAAGAAATTTCAATCATCAAACAATTAGCACATGCAAACCATTATAACCATAACATGATTGACACTTTAATTCAACAAAAAGATTATAGGTTAGCTATCAAAAGAATATTTCCAATTGACACTCATATACAAGACACAAACTACATATCAATACCATACTTTGGCAAGATATCAGAACAAATTGCAACTACAATACGAAAAACCACCAGTTACAAAATAACCTGTAAAACTAACACCAACACTTTTTCATTTTTATTCAATGCTAAAGACAAAACACAAGATATCATGAAATCCGGAATTTAGCGTTTGAATTGTCCTTTTTGTAACTCGGTTTATATTGGACAAACACTTAGAAATTTCGACATAAGATACAAAGAACACGTACGCTCTGATAGACTTAAACATCCAGAAAAATCGAATTATGCCAAACACATTTTGGAACAGAACCACCCAATGACACCTCAAAACAACATTAAATTCTTACATTTTTGCAACAACAAACACAAATTAGACATTTTAGAAGCTTTTGAAATATACAAGCATAAACGCACAGTACCTTTAATGAATGAACAAACTGAGCTTAGTAATTCTCCTTTATTAGAAGTGTTAGATATTTAGTTTTTGTATGTATTGTATCTAGTTACCTATTTTCTGTATGTATTTATCCTTAGCAACGTGTTTGTTTATCAATCTTATCTACCTTTGATAATGACACAAAGTGTTGAAACAATATTGTCAGGTTAAGATAAACTAATAAAACTTG
Source organism: Agrypnus murinus (assembly GCA_929113105.1). NCBI lineage: Eukaryota > Metazoa > Arthropoda > Insecta > Coleoptera > Elateridae > Agrypnus > Agrypnus murinus. The sequence goes on along the minus strand of OV816029.1, from coordinate 122,624,281 downwards.
TGAAACTTTAAATTAATCTTTTAATTTGATTATATTTCATCTTTACATTGACCTCATTTTGCAGATATGCGACCACCGCATGGTGCTGATACAACGCGTTCGATCATTACGCTGTCTGACGACTGTTTACCAGTTTCTTATTACATAAACTGCTTAGTGATTAATTTTCAGCTTTTAGAAAACACTTAGATGACGCTACTTCTTGTTACAAATTTCAAGCTGCGCTGATGCCGACTGTCCCCATATCCGAGTTTATTTTGTGTAGGATATTTATCTACACCCTCAATATAAGCTAATATTAAAATATTAGCCTTTACAAAACTCTTACACTTTTTGGTCGCCAGCTCCTGGGCTATTTAGAAAACTATGCAAAAACGGTTCTATGGAGTTCAAGTTACATAATTTAAAAATTTGGGACGCTTGGTAGCTTCTTTTCCTGTTTGAAATGACTATTCTATTATTAAATGAGGAACATTCTGTAAAATTTTTGTTTTTCAAAAATAATTTTTCCTCAAAAACTACAGAAAACACCCTTTTTATTTTTTAACTATATCAAACATGTACTAAGATGATACTATAAAAAAAGTTTCAAAAGGGTGATAGTTGTAACACAGGAGCAATGTCAAAATTTGTAAAAACACTAAGACTTTGGAGCCTGCTACCTTTCTACCGTGCAATATCTTTGAAACTTTGAAATATACTTTTTGAACTCACTATCTAGAAAGCAGTGTTCGACGCACTGTCTAGTCAACCGGGAACACTTGTTTCCCGGTTAAGTAAACCGGGAAACACTCAGTGGTGCCAACTGCCAACCCTTGCAAAATTTAAATACCTTTTTTACTGCAAAATTTCTGCCGAAAAACAATCTGTCACATTTGTCAATTGCAGTCATGACTTGCTTTGGTTTATTTTTTTAAATAAAAGTTGTGAAATCAGATAAAAATTTTATTTGACATTTATAACAATGACTACGTTCGTTTCAAAAAGTATTGTACAATTCTCTTGCGCGAACAATGTTCCCGCGTTCACGCATATGAAGGCCCTCGCTCCCTTCGGTCGCTCGTGCTTCAAAACTGCGTTCACGCGGGAACATTGTGTTCCCGCACTCGTATCGTAAATAACTATTAGAAGACCCAAACACTAGCTTTAATCTGACAGCTGGATGAGCCAGATAACTAAAAAAATAAGGGAGTTATGACAAGTTTAGTTAGATGATGTGGAGTGACGAGTAGCAGAATTCTCCAAAAATCGAAATTTTCAAAAACTTCTACTTCGGCCATTTTTAATCCAAAAAATCTAGAAAAAATAATTTATTGTCGTTTTATATGTATCTATGCAAGAAAAAAATTTGAACAAAGCCTGAGACATAGAAGCACATTGCTTTAGTCGATTTGACATGAAACTAGCCCTGTATACTACCATAAAAATGATTCCTTCATAATAAATTTTAATGTCAAACTTTTATATTGAAATCGCTGAAAAAGCTATTTTCAGAATTTTTTAAGAGAGAAGACAATTTGTTGAACACTTTAATTTACTTGACTTGAATTTGAATATCTGTGTACGTATAGTCTACATCATAATTATTTGAACTTTGAGACTTGTGTAGTTTCTTTTCTACAGGGTCATAAACATTTAAGTTTTTGTAAATTTTTCTAACTTCAAGGTTAAATATCTGGTTGGCAGTTGTCAAAATCCTAAATTGATACACAATAGAGTACTTTATGGTAGGTAACTTCCGTTAAAACTTGGAGTTTGAGCTTCAACAAGAGATACGGCTTTCCAAAGGTCGTGAAAAATTCAATAATTTTCGTTAAGTGAAGAATGCCTAATTTAAGTAACTATTTTAATAAAATATTTTGAGGTGAAGTGCTTTAAACCGACATTTGGAATGCAAGCAGGTCTGGTTACATAGTAAAGTAATTGTGAAATGGTTCTGGAATTTATTTTAGCATAATTAGAAGCGTTTAACAGGCAACAAAATGTTTAAAATAAGATCACATGTGTATGTTAAGTTTTTATCTTATTTTGTATGCAGCACTGGAATATCTTCGCATAATGATACTGAAATAGTGTATAAATCTCTAGTTGCTGTAGATGGCTCTGAGGTAGTAAGCTTTCTCAGTACGTATGTCACTGGCACCGATACTCTAGCTTTACATGACATCGCAAATGACATTCTAGGGCCACATAGGTAGTAGTACCTCACATAGACATCTGTATTTCCAAATTCAATATCTTGATCCACTTGATCATAAACACAGATGCTGATGTCACTTTTTCTGGGAGTTAGTGCGGTACAAAGATTTACCTAGGACTAGCTTTAAACCGTTGTTCATTTCATAGAAAGTGCTCTAAAAAATTTTACTGACTCCTCTAGTGATTGCCTTTTTATGGATTTTTAAAAAACTGCTACAATACCACTCAAATCTATGGTGATATTTCACAAGATACTTCAAGAAACTCAAGAAACAAGCAACTGCTATTCTTGTTCACCAAACTCACTGATTTTTCTAATTCCTCTAGAACAACTGTCCCATATGTAGCAATCTTCATTTGTTAAAACACATGCAGAACACTACATCTCAACGTTTGGAAAAATATACTTAGACCGTGATATATAAATCAGCTTACCTGTGTCACAACAAGTAGCACACTGACAAACTACAACAAAGGCTGACACTGCATTGCAACTTTGTGCCTGTTCAAACTTGTTACACTTGTTCAAACTTGAACAAACATTAATATATACTGCTAAAGAAATACAGGAAACGGGCTTAATTAACAACTAATTGTTTACGAAATTATAATATAAATACAAAGATTAGTTAAAGTTTCACAAGTTTTATTAGTATCTTAACCTGACAATATTGTTTCGACATTAAATGTCATTATCAAAGGTAGATAAGATTGATAAACAAACACGCTGCTAAGGATAAATACATACAGATAATAGGTAACTAATTGTTTAGTTTATTTTAAAGAGCTAACAGTAAACATTTGTTACCTTAATAATATGTGGTAAATTAACTTTGTTGCCTGGCTAAAAACTTCTAATTATCCTAAAATATGTTTCAGATATATTTCAGAATTACTTTACTTCGAAATCATATGTACTTGCAACATCCCAAATGTCAGTTTAAAACACTTCAACCTAAAACACTTGATTAAAGTACTTAAATTAGGCATTCTTCACTTAACGCAATTTTTCACGACCTTTGGAAGGCCGTATTTCTTAAACCAGCTGAATCTCAAACTCCAAGCTTTAATAGAAGTTACTTACCTTAGAGTACTCTATTGTGTAGAAATTTAGGATTTTTCAACAACTGCCCACCAGAGATATTTAGAAATTATCAAAACTTAAATGTTTATGACTCTGTAGAAAAAAAAACTACACAAGTCTCAAAGTTCAAATAATTATGACGCAGACTATACACCTGTACTTGCAAAAAATGAAGTGTTCAATAAATTGTCTTCTCACTTAAAAATCTTTCTGAAAATAGCTTTTTCAGCGATTGCGATACAAAACCTTGACCTTAAAATTTATTATGAAGCAATTATTTTTATTACGCTTACAAAGTGCCAAAATGACGTGCGCCACGATAAAAAAATGTCCGCCATTTTAAAACCAGTGATAATAAAAATATAGTTATTTGTTTCATTAGTACAAAAAATGCATGTTTTTGGGACGAATAAGAAAGTTGCCGGACGACGCGTTAGCGGAGTCTGGCAGAGATGAGTATATTATGTATTGAGATGATATTTTAGGGTAAAAAGGATTGTTCAAAAGGTTAAAAATTTCAATAAAAATTCAAGGAGATACATTCCAGATTTTAAATACAAAAAGGGTGATGGTATTTAATAATACAAGAGTATTGTAGGGATAGTATGGATGAGTCAGCTAGAATCATTGTTGATGAGGTATCTTATAAATTGACTTTTATTTATGAATATAACGTCATATGAATCATCCTTGGGTTTGCCACGAACTAAAAAAAAAGAAATTGTATTAGATTAACAAATAAAATAATAATCATAAGAGGTTTTGACAAGAGTGATAAAACTTAGACAACATAGAGGCAAACGATTATTGATAACATCACCATATTGATAAAAGATAAAGAATGAGTAAAAAATATTAATAATCATTTCCTTGAGAAGAATATAAACAAGAAAAATTGAAATATAAAAAATTTTGAAAGAAAAATTTTGATAAAGAAATTTTAATGATAAAAGTTATGTATTAAATGTAAAATTAATGTTTATTGAAAGAAAAATGTTTAAAATATAAATACTTTTGTGGTTGTACAAGATTAACAACAAAAGGTTTGGAAATAAAATAATACTACGTACCTGTAAAGCATATCTTGTGTATTATTCATCAATATCATTAAGAAAATCAAGGAATAGGTATCTTAAAAAGAAATCATATCTGGATTAGCCTTCATGCGAGTTTTGGAGACGTCATATCTAAAAGAAAAGTAAGGTAAAATTGGAATAAGTGGTAAGAAGAAAAAAAAAAAGGTAATCAAATGATAATATGTGTGTGTTATAAAAGCAGAGTAAAAGTGTACATAGTTGGTTAAAAGAAAAAGCATCAGCAAAGAACCATATAAGCAAATCAAGAAGATAAAGTTTACTTACTCAAAATAAAACTTTTAGAAGAGTAGATAGTTTAATTAATAGTAACAACAATGTGTTTGGTAAGTCGCAAACCATGATTCTAGAATTTGCCTAAAAGGGATAAAGGAAAGTTAGATAAAACTCATAAAGGAAAGTAATACTTTACCTGTCACACTAATAATAAAAAAAATTTTTTAAGGTTAAAAGTAAATTTTGAATACTTACGTCGTAAAAGGGATCTAAGTGTGTGGAAGTTGTCACTTGTAACTGATGAAATTGACACTGTTCATGAAGAGAGTGAACCCTGCTATTCATGATACAAAAATTGTGTCAAATAATTATTAAAAGCAATTAGGATTGGGATATAATAAAAAATAAATAAAAATTATTTTATTTAAACATTTATTACAGTATAGTATCTTTACATGCAGAAACAAGAAAAATTTCCAGACCGCGCATTGTCTGCATGCCATTCTCAATCGTTTCACATAATTTCATTTTAAAAATGCCAAGGTTATAGATGTAGAATCTAATTATAAAAAGAGAACCTTATTGGAGATGAATAGAATAAGTGAAAACCCATTTTCAGTGAATTTTAAAACAGATACAGACAATCTTAGCAAATTTTGCAAAAATGTTTTGTCCCTCAAATTATAAATGACATTGTAGTGCATTTGTTAACATATTTTAGTAGTACCTGCATATTGTTTTAATAATAATGCCAAATTAGGAGATTAGAACGACGCAGGTGCAATGATTATGTCAAGTTCACATTTTTATAATTGTGTACCAATTAAATATTCTTGCTTGGTTCTAAAATTAATAACAATAAAAAGGAAAAAATAAAAAACGAACTTTAAGAAGTTGGGCATTGTATTTGTTTAAGATGATCACACAGTCTGCTATGTTTTTAACAGTATTTTGTAGTTTTGAAAAGTAATGAAAAAATTATTCAAGGTATTTGAAAAGTATTTCGTTAATGCCTCGGTAGTGCAGTGTCTAGCATGCCAGACTCTCACCTTAGCGGCCCCGGTTTCGACACCCGGGACCGGTAAATCTGGTTAAGGTTTTTCTGCAGTTTTTCATTATCTGTAACACAAACGTGAGATTTGGGCCATTCCATCTCTAAGTCGGCTGCAGCTACACGATGGGATTGCGTAATAATATTAATCGCCCCCTCCATCCCGCACAAGCTTTAGCTTATAGGGCCTGGTTACTGGGTACCCAGGTAATGGGTATCTCGCGATGTATATCAATTACATGTTGGCTACACTTTATGGACATGGGTAAGCATCTTTCCCGGCGAAGTTTTCCCTTAGCCACATGTTGAATCTTGCAAGTATTTCTACCTAATGCTGAGCCAACCTGATGCCTGATACCTGAGAGTACTGAGCCAACTATAATATAGTTGGCTCAGTACATTTGTGCAATGTCAAAAATACGTAGATGGGTTTCTTCTTGTTTAATGCATTAAATGCATTTTGTACGCATTCAATTAATTCATCAATAGTCTTTAGCAAAGCTTAGTGGAGAAATCATTGAATAGAATTGAAAAAGCCAAGGTCTAAAACAATAAGTTGAAATCATTCGGCGGTTGTGATTTTAATTGAATACTTCTTTTGAACATTCGGGTACTAAAACATCATCATTGTCACAAAAATATGGTTTAGAATTATTTTGCTAAATACAGATGGGTACTTTTTATTGTATGTAAGGAATTTAGATCTAATTGCAGGTAAAATATTTTCAACGATCAATATTTACTTTCTAGAGCATTAATTGATTCAAGGGTTTTCGTCACGCGTGCTTAGTAGACGATTCTTGCTTTTTCGTAAGGCAGGTTCTTGATAGACAAATGACCTAGTCTTAGATTTCCATCAAAGTACTGCTTCTGGCATAATCATATCGTGGTCTAGCACTACTCTCGAACATTACCAAGTGGTTATGAGCCGTTCGCGTTTGCCTGATCGTTCGACTGCCTTTTTATAAAGCAAAATATAATAAGCTCGTTTAGCTTGGTTAAATAAAACCATTTCTTATCAATATGTATATAGGTAGTCGTATATACCGTGTGTCAATTTGAAAACTTCCCACCCCTAGTATCGCTAAACTGGCAAATTATTTCAAAAATCGCTGAGACACGTCAAATTTGTTTTCAAGGGGGAAGAATTTTGACGTATAAATTATATCGCCCCCTTCGCCCCCTGCCCCAAGAGTCACCACCCAAAGATCTTAAATGGGAAAGGCGGTCGAGTGAGACATCATTTTGAAGGGCTTTTTATTCTCTACATTTTGGTGCAATTTTTTAAATTTGAGTGCTGCGTTGCCAAGTTAGGCGTCTTTGAATATTGCAAAATTGAATTTTTGTAATTATTTGTGTGATACATTAAACTCATAAATTCTCATTGAAACAGGTTTTGACGGTTACCTACTAGATTAACGTAAACCACAAACAAATTAGAATGCGTTTTTATTGTTGTACATTTATTTTGCAAATGATTAACAAAACAATTGAAAAGTACAGAAACAAAAAAAAACTGAAGTGAACTGATAACTGATTAGTTGGTGAGGTATTTAAAGTTTGATAATTACTGCGAAAGTTTGAATACTATCGATAACTGAAATGATTTTTATTGATGGGGAGCAAGGGAGATGCGCAAGAAGAACGGCAGAAGTTTACAACGAAAGAAATCCCAATGTTAATGTGAGTCACAGATACATTTTGGATTTAGTATCAAAATTTACCTAAACGGGTTGTTGCAAATAAAAAAAAAATAATCGACAAGTTTTAAATGAAGACGCTCAAATAGAGGTTGTAGGAATGTTTGTCGCGGAGCCTACTACTTCACTTCGCAAAGTAGCACGCCAAACTGGATTGTCACATGAAACTGTAAGAACAGCGTTAAAACTTAATAAATTCTACCCGTACAAAATGCACATTCTACAGGAACTTCATGAGGATGATTTCGACAGGAGAATAGAGTTTTGCGAATTTATGTCCAATTTCATTAATACCAACCCCAGCGTTTTGTCAAACATCTGCTTCAGTGATGAAGCCACATTTTTTACTAATGAACGTGTCAATAAACAAAATTGTAGGTATTGGAGCGATGAAAATCCTCGCGTTTTTAGAGAGGGCAATACCCAGTTTCTCGAAAAAAATAATATTTGGGCTGGTATTCTCGGCAATGCAGTTATTGGGCCTATTTTTGTCGATGAAAACTTAACTGGAGAGCTCTATTTACACTTACTTGAAAACGTAATAGATCCGTTGATAACAAATGAATTGGAACATCAAATGGGTGAAAATATCTTACAAGAAAACCAACTTCATTTTCAACAAGATGGAGCTCCACCGCATTATTTTCGCCCAGTCCGAGAGTGGTTAAATGATAGATTCCCTGACAAATGGATTGGTAGAAGGGGACCGATCGAATGGCCTCCAAGGTCACCCGACTTAACACCGCTGGATTTTTTCTTATGGGGGCATGTAAAGTCAGTTGTATACAAAACCCAACCCCATAACATCGATGATTTAAAACAAAGAATCACAGAGGCATGCAGAGCTATTCCAGCAGATGTATTTCAAAATGTTAGAGAAGGGTTTGAGAATAGATTCTATTTTTGTTTGGAAAAAATAATGGACAACATTTCGAACATCTCATAAAATAATGTTTTTTTTGTATTTTACATGCCCTAATTATTATTTTTCATGTTTACTTTAGTTTTGGTGTTTTCAGTTTTGATTTTGTTGCTTCCAATTTTTTTTAATAATCAATTGTAATTATTGTTTTCATTGTTTACTTTAGTTTTGGTGTTTTCAATTTTGACTTTGTTGTTTTCCATTTTGTTTTGTTAATCATTTGCAAAATAAATGTACAATTTGTTTGTGGTTTACGTTAATCTAGTAGGTATAATGGTACTTTATCTGTAAAAATTGATTTATTAAAACAACGTACCACCGTCAAAACCTCTTTCAATGAGAATTTATGAGTTTAATGTATGACACAAATAATTACAAAAATTCAATTTTGCAATATTCAAAGACGCCTAACTTGGCAACGCAGCATTCAAATTTAAAAAATGGCACACCAAAATGTAGAGAATATAAAGCCCTTCAAAATGACCCTTTCTCACTCGACCGCCTTTCCCATTCAAGATCGTTGGGGAGTGGCTCTGGGGGGCAGGAGGTAAAGGGGGCGATATAATCTATACGTCAAAATTCTTCCACCTTGAAAACAAATTTGACGTGTCTCAGCGATTTTTGAAATAATTTGCCAGTTTAGCGATGCTAGGTGTGGGAAGTTTTCCAATTTACACACGGTATAGAAAAATCTATTTAGCTGTACCTTGAACTTGAATAAGTAAAATTGCAGTCGAGGCTACTTATCTCACTGACAATGATATTCGCTTAAATTGCTATCCTCTTGAAATATCCGAAAAAGCTTTGGCTTCGGGATTCTATAGCAAAAGCAACTGCGAATTGTGCCACAAGGATTGTAACAGATATCTTTAATGTTACTCAATTATCGAAATAATTTTTGCGCTCATTTGACGGCGATTTTGTGATTTTCTCGACGACATTTTCTCTTCTTTCAGATGAAACACTGACACAAACATTTCCTTTGTCATATTGTTTTTTGGTCCTGTGCCAATTTCGGAAAACGATTAAATAGATCGCACTGCGTCTCAATTTGTTGCCAATTTTGTGTTGCAGTAACAACTACAAAATTCCATTGCAAAACATACATACATACAAATAACATACATACGGTGGAAACTACCGTTAGGCTTAATACACCGCACCGCATATCGTGCAGATACGAATCAAGATACGCTTGATAAACGCGCTAAAGCTATTGCAATAGCTACCAGTTCACCACTGGTGGAAGCGAGGTATACCTATCTAAACCTCTACTAGCTCTCCAGGCTAGTACCGGAGTTATGAACGTACTCACTCGTCGGGGACAATCTCCCAGCACAGGAGATGGTCCCTAGTCCAGCTTCGCACTTTCCCATATTTTTATGGGATCACTGTCCGACCGATTTCACCTCAATGTGGCTGGGCTTCGACAGCTGTGCCACTCCGGTATACCACGTTTTAGACCTGGTGTGCCCTCGACAGCGCTTCGTTTAATTCTACCTTAGTAAAATCCCGGTGTGTACCTATAAAGGTGAAGTTGTCTTGAATAATGAGAGGCTATGTATTCGGACCATTATCCCTTAAGTGTAGTGGTTCGAGACAGTTTCATCGAATCATCGTACTGGAACTGCACAGTCATATGAGATTCGATGATTTCCTACTCAGAATCCAATCTACCTGACAGCCTGCAGTTTGCAATCGCATTCCATTGCAATGGAAAAAATGGAAAAAATGGAAAAAAGAGTAAAAGTACTGTTTTAAGTGGTAATAAGAATTAAAAAGAATTAAGTATACAATTTTTTATACACCGCCATCCTGAGGCACCTTTTAAACTTAAAATTCATAATAAATAATGGAAGTTACCTTAAAGTTTCTTATTAAAATACGTTACCATCAAAATTATCTATGGCCATTTAGATTTACTCAAACTATGCTTTGGCATGTACAGTTTTAAATCATCTCTGTTATAAATTCTCTGGAAACTTAAATAATTAAGTTTCTTGTTATAGGGAAAACCAATATTTGAATAAACGTTCATCGCTTTTTGTAAATGTTGATAAATTGCTCCTGTATTTGGTTAATGTTTATCATGTTTAATTTATCATATAAAATTAACACGCCACATATGAAAGCAAATTATAAAATGTCCAACAAAGCAAAAACATAGACCTGAGAAAAAACAATGTAATATATATTAATATAATTCACGATTATACATTGTTCTTTTTCTGTACACACACAAACAGATACATTCTTGCTGATTAACGTTTATAATATCACGTAATGTTTCTTTGTTATGTTACTTTGAAAGCCCGAGAAAGAGGGTTTGTTACGTAGCTTAGGCACAGACAATTAGGAAACTATTAATTAAACAAAAAATTATTACATCATCTCATTGTACGTGAAAACGTGAATAAAATTTATACAAAAGTTATGATTATGAATAAACGAATTTTTCCAAAAATGGTATTTTGCATGAGGAAATATACAAAATTTATAAATGTCATTATAGAAAATGATCCCTAACTATATAAGTTACAATTTTTTTTTGCTTTCCTCGATTTCACTTTAATGTTTAATCTAAAAATTTTCTTCATAAAAAGCTTTTTCTCATTGTGTTATTATTTATGTTTTTGGCTAGAAATTGGCTTTTATTCCATATTTGGTTATTCATCACTTTGAGATTCTTCTTTGATAAATTTTGCTTATCACTGTTTTTTTAAACTTTTCGAAACAAAATTAGTCCTTTTTACCAGTTTAGCTGTGGATTTTTTCTTCGAATAAGTAGTGTTGTGCTTTCCTCACTTGAGAAGTTTGAATTATAATTTCCCTCTTTGAAGTTTTTAAGTGGTGGAAGTTCAATTATTTCCTGTGTATTAACTGGTTGGTTTTTACGTGGATGAAGTTTCTGTACACAGAAAACCCTACCTACATACTAGAGGTAATTTTTATCTCTCCGAACCTCTACTTTTGAAGCTGATACCATCTATTTCGATTTTTTATACTAGGTTTTTACTATCTGTTTTACGTTGATAATGCAATTTTCTGTTTAGCGCTACATTTAATTTGTTTTATTGATGCTGTTTGATTTTTGTATTTAAAAATTGTTTGTTTATTGTTATAATACTGGTTTATTTGATTTCAATTTAATTGATCTTAAAAGACTGATTTTACAATTATGATAACTGGATAATTATTGTTTAATTGATTCAAATGACGGTTGTTATTTTATAGCAGACGTTTGCCTGTCCCAGAAATTTAGTAAAGTTTCAGGTTAATATTTTGTTTTATAAAATTTAATATAGCGGGAGTTCTTGTTAACCCCGCCAGCTAGCTGGCCAGGAAGTTCTAAGTAATATCTAGATTATATACAGTGTGGTTAACGTGTGATGACCCTGTACTTTCTCTTGGAAACTGTAAAAGTTAATAATACAAAGATAAAGTTATATTACAAAAAAAGTTAAATTCCAAAGTTGGTTAGTGTAAAATAAATTTTAATACTATAATATTTTTGTATATATAATAGGGTGGATGTTTTGCTACGGCTCCTATTAACTGTTTTATTTTAAATAGAACACCCGAAATATTTTTTTCGTTTCTTGACTCTACACTTTAAGTATTTTTGGTTAAGACATACTGAAAATTACACACGCTTTCCAAAAATTTGGTTATTTTATTTTTTTTAAATGCATACATATAATGTTTTTTTAAAAAATTCAGATCAACGCTTTCTTCATTTTATTGTTGAATAATATATGTAGGGTGTTCAATCCACTAGACCAAAGGACATCCTGTATATTATTCAACATTAAACTTATAAAGAAAGAGTTGATTTAAATATTTATAAGCGCCCTGCATTATTACAATTAATCTAGCTTAACTTGTAGTACAAATATTTAATTTTTAAAAAAATTGCAGTTTCAACAAGAATCTTCGAACACTGGATGTACTCAAAACTCTGCGGAATTTTGATACATATCTTACTTAAAAATACCTAGATATGTTTATAATATACCAACCAACTTTCATCTTTAACCTTTTTCGTTACTTTTACAGTTTACGAGTACAAGATAAAGTATAGTGGCGTGTTACATGAACCATTCTGTAGAGATTTCATTTATTTTCACTTATTTTTACATAAGTATTGTAGCGTTTTTCTTAAATAATACTAAAAATGCTATTTAATCGTCTATTAACAAGAGAAGTATTATTTACACTGACACTAATTATAAACACTATAATTATAAACTGTTAACCAATTTAAACTAGATATTTACAAACTATTTATTTACAATACATTTATTTATAACATTTATCTCGTACTAATTACACGATGCGCGCCTTCAATTCAATGGTTTACTAATGACTGACTCTTCCGTGCGCGGCGGCGATTTATATATTTCATATAATCTTTCTAGAACGCGCTAGATTAGACTGGTTGATGTATTGTGTTCCGTGCAGCTGTCGATGAGTCATATCAATGAGTCATGTCGATGAGTCATACATTCTGCCGCCAGAATCGAATGTTCGACGGCGGCGTATAGGGGTTAATGCCGGTCATTACAGTATACCTTTTCAATTTAAAAATTAAGGTTGATTCAGACCGGCGGTAGCGGAGCGGAGGCGGAGCGGAAGCGGAGCGGCGGCGGGTCGGTTTCTGAGCGGTTTCCGCTTTGCAGTATTCATACTGCCCGCGGTAGCGGGACGGCGACGGTTTTGCAGTTCATAGTCGTGCATGTGTCCCTAATAACGTGAAATCCGTTTTTCATATTGTTATATGTATTGTTTAATGAAGGCAAAGCTGTATATAAGAGCTTTCCATTCATTAAACCCATCAAAGATGTGACACCCTATATAACACATATCTGAATACATTACTTTCCTTTTTTATATAAATATGTAATAACATTTAATAAATAATAAATTTTAAGCGATATTGAGTTAATTAAGTAGTTTCTAGTTTATTAAATATTCACTAAAAACTGAGTGTCCTTTTCAATATAATAATAAAAAAACTAATTACAATGAAATGTTTACGTTATTTACATTTACGTACGGTGTTTTATTACTTTTCAATTTGCAACACCAGCTGTCTTAATGGACTGCACTGAATAGCGCTGTTTCAGTCAAAAACATAATTCTACCCTTCTCTAACCGCGCGGTTTCTTGCTAAAAATCGCTTCTAGATCGATTCAAACCGCTCCGCTCTCAGTCCGTCGGCTCACCGCTATGTCGTTTTTCCGCGCGCGGTTTCACTTCGAATCATCCCATTTAAAACTAAGGGAAGCGATTTGGGAGCGGATCCGCTTCCGCTCCGCCACCGCTCCGCTACCGCCGGTCTGAATCAACCTTTAATCATATCTTTTGTTATCAAAAAATCAGCAAAGTTTGATACAGAACAAATTTTTTACTGCAGGAAGGATAATCGCCAGCGTTGTTGGCGCGAATTCTGTAACTTCGACGACTTTCAGAGCTTTACTTGGAGTTTCCAACGCGTTACTGTGACCTTCAGAGGTCACGGCAAATTGTGTATAAAAAGTTAAAAAATAGTTCAATCCAGTTGAAACTTGTTATGCTGGTAGAATACGTTTTTCTAATTAATGTTTAAATTACACAAAAATTCTAAAAGATATACAGGGTGCATGCGTTTAAGTGTGGTGACGTCATCGGCATTTTTTGAAATAGCAACTTCCATTTTTTTATTCCATATTCTGACACTTCTCCAATTGTCAACATGGTAATGTAATAAGTTTGTTGCCTTACATAAGGAAATTTAAAAAAAAAATTATGGACGGGAAAGTGCTATAGTCACCACACTTCAACTCATCACCCTGTATATCCGAATATTATGTCAGGATGTGCGGACCTTACTTTTGACTCGCACTGTACATATTGCAATTTAATTTAATAGCACTATATGTATCTATTTCACGCGTTGCCATTTGAGAAAAGTGGAAAAGCAACAATTCTGCTTGTTCCTCATAAAATGTTAACTTTACAATTTTCTAATGACAACTAAAAAAGCCTACTTTCAAATACTGGAGTAGAAAAAGGCATTTAAAGTATAAGCGTTTTCTTTTCAATGTCAGCTTTTATAAGGTATGTTTAATAAAGCTGCTTTCCCTACACAGCTGCCTCTACGGATGCTCATTGCGATTTAATTTTTTTGTCTGATTTGTATATTGAAGCTATACTTACACCTACAGCATATTTTAAGATATAGAACACTATGGTGTAGTGGGTAGCTAGAAATGACCAACGCCTGAATGGTATTGTTGACTTTATATTAGAAGTTTATAACCTTCCTGATGTACTGAACGGGTTTAAACAAAGTATTCTAAGTTGTCTTGTTTTCCTCAATATACTCTGCACAATCGTGGTAATGTTGAGGTCAACATAATGGATGCTGAAGTAAAATGATATGGTATGTTATAGTACATTATATACTGATTCATTTTAAAAGGCCCTTTATATGCTCATGTTTTATAGAACACTGTATATACCCAAAAAGTACCTTCAGAACATGTAAAACACTCCAATAAAATCAGCACATGGGGGCGTTTTCATTAAGAGTCGTTTATCGCTAATAAAAGAGATCTCATCATCCCAGGTATCGATTTTAATGAATTAAAATAAGATTACTGATTTGGAATCTAAGTAAAGGCCATGAATACCGATTTTGTTAATTCTGCCCTGCTAAGCGTAAAAGTCCTATCTGTAAAACATCAACTCAGAAATATACCATATCCTTTCTTAGCTCACATTAACATTCTATATAGTACATTTCTACATTGCAGTTTTGCAGATAGGACTGTTTCGCTTAGCAGGGCAGGATTGTTGACATAAGGAGCAAACTTCGTAGCGTCTTGCGTGTCCTCGCGGTTACAGGTGCAAAGAATAGAGTATATTCTTGCAGTAGGAATTGAGGTTTATTCAACGACATTTATACTATTACATGTTTAGAGTGGAGCTTTTTGTAACCGTTGATCTACCAGTGTGGTGACAGATTTTAACTGATAGGTATAATACATCCGTGTATTCTTATCCTGTGAGGTAAGACTTTTCCGAAGATACTCATATATTTATACGTTATTTGACTGGTTATTTATCAGCATGAGCCCTGATCTTTAACCTGGCTAGCGGACGATATCGAAAGTTTAGGTTTATGCATCTTATTCTGAATGCTGTATCGACGGTATTGGTTTTGCTAGAAAATCATTGTAGAAGGTTGTTCTTTTTATTAGGAGTTATTATATCATAAAAAGTTGCAGGGTAGAAATGGAGCTAGCAGAGATGGGGCAGAAGAGAAACCCAGTGTCGGAAAGAGAAACGGTAGCAGGCCATTTAAACACCGAGAAGACAATATAAGAATAAAGAGAAAAAAAATGGAAAGCACCGTATGCAGCTTGGATGAAAAAATCCTGCAAAACGGAAAGATTGGTAATAATGATGATTTTGTGGTTAGTTGATTCTGCAATTGGAGCTAATTTCTATATTATTTTAATACTTTTATAATTAATTGTTAAAATTTTTCGTTGGTCATTGTAGTGACCGCTGTCCCAGCTCTAGTTAATTTGTAAAATAAGTTACCCGAAAATCTCCGAGATTCAATAAAACATAAAATGATATTGAAAAAGATAAGTATTAAAGCCATAGAAAAATATTTGCAACTAGTGAAAAGTCGATAAAGCCATTAATGGAAGGTTCAATATATTTGCATATATTTATGTATTTGGTAGTGAAAATACTTTGAACGATTAGTAGACGTCAGGCTGTTGACAGATATTAACAGATCTGTAATGAAAAGAAACTTTTCGAAGAGAGACGATACCTTGTTATTATTCTGCCTAGAGCATTTTTGTGTTATTAATTAAAATTAAATTTTGGTATGCAGCATTATATTATTTACCATCTTCGAAACATCACAGCTCTATCACAGTATATATAACATACAGTAATGTGACTGTCGCAAATAATTTCCATCCACCACACTACATGCTGGCGCGTGTCGGCAGTATGCAGACAGCAGTTCTGTTTCAAACACGCAACAGAACGTATCGAAATTACCAGAGCCGGATAAACCCACAATCGTAGCAGTATTAGTGCTAGTAAACAATGCATAGCGTTAGTCGTTGTGCCGCCAAAGGCTGTAAAAATACCTCGGAAAGAACTACAATTAGTTTTTTCAGGTTTCCGATTTCTGGTTATTTTTTCCTACATACTATTATTTTTTAATAAATACGCTCGTAAAAACAATAATTTATTAACATTAATTTATGCTGATTTATTAAAAGAGTTCAACAATATATCAACAGGTGTGAACTACAGCGTCTTTTGTTACTCTCAACTGTTAAAAAAAGTCAAAGAGTGCGTTAGGATTGTACTTTTTAGCATTTCGTTTGTCATTGTGTTTTTAATTTAATATGAATGAAAATAAATTTTATTATTATTAATTATTATTATTATAGTGTAAATTGATTTCATCTCCCCTATTTTGTACGTATGTGATTTCGGTGACCTAGATTCTCCATTTCTTTGTTGAACAGGTATTCAAATTGTATACAGCTATGCATTTGTTCGTAATTATTTCTAAATAAAATGAAATGGCTATTGCAGCGCAAGAATATGGTTAATGGCTTGAAAGAATAATGTAACTTTAGTTGGTAATTAACGATGTAACAAGAAACAACTCTTCTAACTTAGTTTAATAAATGTTTTAAATATCTAAATTGATTATCGTTTTATTTATTTGATTCTCACAAGTATAACAACTTCAATCAAATGGCTCACTACACATAATTCTACTTCATATTTTACTATACTATTATATAACAAGAGATTTTGTTTACATATTTGCTCGGCACATTTTACTGAATGCGGATCTACGTTTTATTTACCGGCGTTTTATTATTATTCGTAGGCGATGCCGACCGATAAACGTCGGTCCACTACTTCGTTTATGGGCGTGATATTCGAAAATGGATTAATAAAATGAATGGTGCCGCATGCAAGTGAACCTACTGATTGTTATATATACTGTGGCTCTATGATCTCTTCTACCTAAAATCTACTTTCAGTACCTATATATGTAATTTGTTGAGTATTCTGTATGTAGGTACTATAACGAAATTGCAAAATATTGCAAACAACATTTAACTGAGTATATTTTAAAATGAAAAAGTATTATTCAAGTACTGCGCAACAATGCAAAAAATCTTTCATTGGCATAAAACACGTAGTTATGTTATTCAACGGTAAACTCAATCTTAATTTATGCAAAGGCTTGTAAGTTTTCCTTAAGAATTCTTTGTGCTTTATATATTTTTACTTTATTAATATTCTTGTTTATTGATACTGCAAAAATGTTCACGTGAATATTTCGGTTATTTTATCAATTCATTGTATATTTAAAAGCAATATATCCTCACATTTAAGTGTAATTTGCGTTAATATCAGTTATTAATTTCTCAGTCAGTTATGAATTTAACAACATTTTAATAATTTAAAGCATGAGCATGCGGCAGTTTACTGAAAAACGTGCGCATTGAGTTTATTTTACTTGTAATCTGTTACAGTTAACGGATTAAATTAAGAGGAAAAAATAAAACAAATAATTAAGCTTAATGGACTTGTAATTAAGAATCAATAAAAACAGTTTAAAAAAATCAATATCTGTCGGACAACGTTTTCGGATGCCACTCTGTTTTTAACTTGATAGATTATGTATAAAAGACTTGAAAGGGTTGAATGCTCATTAATAACTTCTTATCCTTTACTTTGGACAAATTAATGTTCATTTCTTCATCCATCACCATGCAAGAGTTATGACTGAACGTCTTCATCTAAAGGGAGCATCTGCTTCTTAAAAGAAAAATGCGGACCACACAGCGTATGCAATATGTAATATTAAATACATTTAGAAGTTTATTTTTAAGATAAAACTCGTTTATATTCAATCTCGAAAAGTTAATTTAATTTAAAAATTATGAATTGATAAAATTTGCGCAGAACTGCACTAAAGATTAAACAACGTTTAATAAAGAATGGAAATCAGAAAGGAGAGCGTTTGAATTTTAAAGCGGAATATAATTTAGTCTCACCAAATGCTATCAGTAGACTTTTATTTGCCATTTATGGCAGGGTTAAAATTGCTTAGGTTCTAGTGATATTTAGCGAAATAACACGATAATCCAACTAACACTTTGGTATGTCCATTAACACGAAACCAACCCTTGTCTCAGCCTTAGAAGTGGAAGATGTTTACGTGGATAAGAGTACAATTAACGTGAAGGACCAAATAACAGAGAAAATAATGGAGTTTAAACTCGCAATAGACACCTCATTGAAGGCACAAGTGCTGTGAACTTAACTATGGAGTTCGCGGCTGGTGGTGCACGTGGAAGAATTAGTTGCGAGCTGACCATACAATTGACCGTCTAGTTACATTCAGCAGTAAACATAAAGTTTAAGCGCGGAGGATAGTACCACTGTTGCTGTTTATTGATGCCAGGCTGGATCTGCAGGAAATAATTAGTTTACAGGATGAGGATCAGCCATTCCATTAAACCCGTGTCCTGGATTACAGCATGTCACTAATCCTGTGATCCTGTCGTAAATTCGGTTTTATCGCGACAACCTGCGTTATTTTGTCAGTCGTTATCCTTGAATTATCCTTGCACGTATTCTGGACCTGAATTTTTATGTGTAGCCATACACTTTATAAAAATTCTGCGCGCAAAAACAGACAAAAGCTTTTATTCTAATTTTGGTTCTACCATTACAATAATACACATCGAACACGCGGATTGGAGGTAATTTATGTAATTGAACCTGACTGAACACAGCGCTCACCATTTGTGCTAATCAAAGTAAAATTGGCCTGTGAACTCGGAGATAGAAGTTTTCCAAATTACGAAAAAGCTTTTAAGTTAGTGTATATCCGGTGGAAACGAACATCGAAGCTAATTAATCTACGCGATCGAGAATTTTAATCAGGATGATCCAGATGCAACTCTGTTAAAATTAACATCGTCCATAGAAAGAAGACTGGTAAAAAATAATTTTGCCGTCACGCCGAGTTATATCTTATTATTTCTGTCTAGTGTTTGCATACTGCGTTAAACGTGGCACGATAAATCAAAATGAAAATCCACCCCAAGCGCTTATATTGGCAACAGAGTTTGCTGAAGTGACAGATATTTATTAGTGCGTGTGTCGAGTAAATTTCTCTTATTTACCGAACTATACGAAGTGACGGGTTGGTATGTCAAATAAAACGAATCCCCGGTGCAATAATGTTGGGGTTATTTTGCCACGTTTGCAACCCCCAGGTTCTTGTCAGTTATTATTGCTCTTTTCCCCTTTTTGTATGTGTACGAAATCGTGGAATTTCAAAATTCTGCACAATTTATCGTCAAACACTTTTGACGCTGGAGTCTGATGACTCCATTCAAAAGCTCTTTTAAACTACACGTTTCGAAGATGATTACGTTAGCAACTACGCGCCGCCACGGATTTATGGGAATTTTATTAAACTATAAACGCTGTCTCGGATAATTATTACAGGCAATTTAATTGCAATTGTAAAATTTAGCACCAATTGAATTTGCGGACATGTCGGAATTGTATTGGGTTCCGAACGAGCAGAAATGACGTTTATTGGTTTAATTCAATTTTAAATGCATTAAAATGTCAGCTTCGACCAATATTATGTTACTTGGCTGTGGACGTAATGATAAATTGCATAGCCTAATATTTTGATCATTATCAATAATATCAAATTCATATTTGTATCATTAAACTTTTAAAATAAAAAAATCATAATTGATTCAAATAATATTTACAATGTTTTCCCGTGATATTTAACTAATATCCAGTGCTCTTTAAATCTAATTAAAGCTTTATTTCGGAAATAGATGATGTGATTGTTAAATAGCACATACACGGTGACTCCCCGACGACGTCGGCGAAAACGTCGTCGACGACGTCGGGGACAAGGTCGAAATAATGAGGTAATGTTTACATTTACTGTAATTTAATGCATGACTGTGTATAATAAAATTATTAATATCGTATTTCTTTTAAGACATCAAAATGAAAGAAAGTAGTTTTGAGCATAATAAAATGCGTACTGAATTTCTTTCTTTAAAGTATTTCGAAATAGCTTATGCAATTAACAAAACTTTTCATAAGCGGAATAATATTGATATCCATCGATAGAATTACAAGTAACCCTTTATTATAAAACGAAAACTCTTTGTTTTTTTTATTAATCTCATTCTTAATTTAGTTTAAAAATGGATATAATTAACGCAGGATTTAGGATTCTGAGTTTTGGTTCGCAAATAAGGATTTCCTATAAAGGACGACTTTTGATAAAATTTGGTAGTGATAATCGTCGGAAAAATATCATGTTTAAAAATGTAATGGTTTCACCGTCGCTTCCTTTTCCGTGTAGTTTTAAAATTTTATGCTGATGGTACATAACCTTATAATAAAAATCCTTCGGCTCATTTTGTCGCAATTCTTTTAACAAGGACATGTGTGAATATTGTTTGCGATCTAAAAACCATATTTTCTTTTTTTTCGTGGTGTTTCAGTTTCTTCTTCTTCGAAGCACAAGGCAACTGCCACACCAACTGCAATTTTTTTTCTCAAAGATAATTTATAAAAATCCATCTTATCACTTGAAAGTGTCACAGCATATTGAATTCATAATGTTTTCTTAAAAAGTATAATAAAGAAAGCATATATTTTTTAGTAATCCCAGATGTATATGTTTATTTTGCCTAATAATAATTTACAGTTGACAAGGGTTTTATTTTCACAGTTGTAAACAGTTGTTTGTAAACAAATGTAATAAAAATGAAATAATTCAAGTAAACCCGAAAAAGATAGATATAGTATAAGGTTATGTACCATCAGCATACACAGAGAAAAATGTATTTAAATTTCATCAACAATTGTGTGGTATTGTAAAACAAATTGGTCTTAAAAAAGTGACAGGGACAATTTGTGTACAATTATAAAACAAGATTGTGTCATTTAGTTTGTCAAGATTTTGTGGAAGTCAATAGTAATTTTGTAGAATCAAATGAATAGTTGTGTATAAGTTTCCATAACAAATTGTGTTACTTATTAAAACAGAATGTGTAATGTTATTGCATACAATTTTATACAAAATTGTACAATTGTTGCGCTAGTGTGTGCCACAATTGCTTAATAGTATTTAACACAATTACTTGTTCACATTTATACAAATTGTGCAATACTCTGGCACAAATATTCTATACAGAAGGCTAGATATCACAAATAAAATATATATTTTTACATATATTAAAATATATGTAACTAATATGTATATAGCTATACAATGTATAGTATTTACATTCTATACAACGTGTAGTATATACACGTATAACACTAAAATTTTCTTTTGCCGTCGGCTGTTTATATATAAATCTCGAATTTACATTAATAGCGACAATTACAAGTGGTGACATCTATAGGATGTCATCCATAAACTTTGCGAAACACAATAATTAGTAGCAAGCAGTTTGAACACTGGATTATGATTTCATTCAAACAAAATATTGTATTTTTCTAAACATTTTTTACAATTATACTTCAACATAATATGCTAGCTTATCCTCTACAACATTGTTCCAAAGAAAGCAGAACTAAATCTGACTGTGTTAAATAATTGTCGTAAGTTCCTGTTAGACAATTCAGTAACGAAATCCTACACAACGCTGGACAATACGATTCTACAATTATAATATAAATTTCTCCAACACCGTTTTGAACAATATTGTGCAAAGCTCTTATGAAGTATTTCTCTCTGTGTAAAATTTTAAAACTACACGGAAAAGGAAGCGACGGTGAAACCATTACATTTTTAAACATGATATTTTTCCGACGATTATCACTACCAAATTTTATCAAAAGTCCTTTATAGGAAATCCTTATTTGCGCACCAGAACTCCTAAATCCTAAATCCTGCGTTAATTATATCCATTTTTAAACTAAATTAAGAATGAGATTAATAAAAAAAACAAAGAGTTTTCGTTTTATAATAAAGGGTTACTTGTAATTCTATCGATGGATATCAATATTATTCCGCTTATGAAAAGTTTTGTTAATTGCATAAGCTATTTCGAAATACTTTAAAGAAATTCAGTACGCATTTTATTATGCTCAAAACTACTTTCTTTCATTTTGATGTCTTAAAAGAAATACGATATTCATAATTTTATTATTCACAGTCATGCATTAAATTACAGTAAATGTAAACATTACCTCATTATTTCGACCTTGTCCCCGACGTCGTCGACGACGTTTTCGCCGACGTCGTCGGGGAGACACCGTGAGTGGTGCCCATTAGAAGCTACACAATTTGTTAGTTCAATAAATGTTTTATATTGATGTTCTATTAATGTAAATTTATAGCAATTCTAACAGTGGAAAGTTCAAAAAAAGATCACATTATTCAAAGTATGTTAATTTTTTTATCTATTTAACCATTCACACACACAGCCTTAGGGGTCAATTTAGAATTTTTATTATTTTTTTATTGAGCTATAAATGACAATATGTAGATTTTAATTAATTTATTACTTTTATCATAATTCCTCTTTTAAAAATCAATCTCTATAAATAACAATCATTGTCATTGTATTTGATTGCTATATAAAATGAAAGATATCAGGTGTCCTAGATAAACAAATGCTATTATTTCTAACTGTTTTGATATATTAAGTTCATTAGATAGTTTCGTATAAGCTATGACGATAATTATTTTTTACAAATTAGAACAAGTTATTAAAAGATGGCTGCATCTACAATTCTATCAGTTCTGGATACTTAACATGTAGATATCCACGTCGTTACCCTGAAAAGGCGTAAGCGACAAATACCTTATATTGCGATTTTATATATAACGATTCTTAATAGTTATGCGTACCGTCTAACGCTTTCAGTGTAGTCCCCAAAAAAATTGAGAATCGTTAAATCGAGCTAGAAGTGGTTTAAGCGACAATTTCAGTTCAGAATAAAGGAAGCTTAAAAGTATGCGCCAGGATATAGTGACGTAAGGAGCTGTTACGCCGGCTGTAATTTTTTTCGGTTTTTTAAGTTATGTTTTTTGAATTATTTAGTTTAAATTGTAATAGTGATAGAACTTAGTTATTAGTATTGACTTTTTGACACTAAAGGTTTTGTATGAGCTTCAGCGCTATTTCCAATAGATAAGCAATTAAGTGAATTTTGTAAAAATGACTTCGAAAATCGCTAAAATGTTTATATGAAATAATTAACAGGATAGAAAAATATCTAAAAATTAATATACTGAGATGATATGAATTCATCTCATTGAAAACTTATTGAACGATATGATCGTAAACGTAAAAATAATTATTTCATGCTATAAAATAAAACAAAGGATGATAGACATGCTAGGATGTTAGGTCTATTAATCTAAAGGCTACATGTTAGGTCACAGATAGATTTATCAATTTTTAAAATAGCAATCAAGAAGGATAAAATCTCATGCAAACATAACCTCAATTTTTGTATCTAAAAAAAGGTCTGATTTTTAAAAATGATATCAATCATTTAGATTGTTTCTTGATAATACACGTTTTATGCAACTCAAGTCACATATTAGAAGGGTTTTTCCATTTGTCTGAAATATTTAATTTTCCTGGTTAAATTGAAGGTCTACGAACATTAACGTAGGGAGGATTTTTCTGTTTTCCATGAGACTGACTCAGTTTCGGGCTAATATTTAACTAAAAATATGTAAATTAGGTCAATCTTGTAATGATTAATCTAGCACAATAAACTTACAAATTCTTATATAATAATCCTGAGTATTTATTTTATTGAAGGTTTCGGCTTTGTTGATATGCTTCGATTTTTACAAATATTGATTCTTATACAATTTTTCTCACCATTGTTTGAATGCAAACACTTGGAGGACTGTATGCTGGACAATTTGACTATAATTTGACTTTATTTAAGTTGATGTAGAAGATGGATCTTGTAGAAGCATCGTTGGGTTCATTCAGACCGTAGAGAGGAATCTTAATTTGTGTTTTTCTTCTATTGTAATGATGTTTTTATGTAAATTTTATATGTATTAGTTACATAGTGTGATTATGTATTCAATTTGTAAAGGATAAAGCTGGATTTATTGAGTTTTGTGTATAATTAATTGGATTCGTTCATTGTCAATCGTTTTTGTTAATTATCTTCGTTATGGTAGACTGTGGAATAGGAGTGTCTGATAATGTTTTAATCGTTATTTTGCCAGCTACAATCTTATCTTTGTAGAATTAGGATTAGTGTTAATTATAATCAGCTGTGTCGGACTAGTGACGTCACGTAAAACTTTCGCGAGGCGGTTGTTTGGAAAAATTGACAGAATCTTCATTTGTTTCACCAAAGCATATATAAACCCCAGCAAAATTAACAAATTCAGTCGATAAAATGCTTTGAGAGAACTCACGCTAGACTCCGGATTGAAAATCTGTAAAATAAGTGGGGTTATGTAATAATCATATGGTTGGATGTCAACAAAAGAAAAATTCAAGAAAGTTTAAAGAATTATTTACCTGGACATTTTAAATTAAAGACGATTTATTCTTTATTCAACAATTATATGGAATGGTGAACAAGTTATTTATTGGATAAATTCAAGAAGATTTTATTTCCATTATTGATTTAAAGAATCGACGTATTTACGTTTATAAAATCATCTGACAGATTTGAAAGCAGTAGTACCAATATAAAATAATATTGGAGTGGATCCATTTACTTTATATACAAGGTTGGTCAAAATAAAAGGTTTTGATTTTATTTTTCAATAACAAAATTATAAAGACAATCTGAATAACTTCAGAATTCATTTTTCTAACTTTAAAGGTTTTTAAATAATTAAATTCTTATGAATAAAACAAGTTAAATTTCTTTATTAAAATTTAATTATCATAAATTAAATGTATTTGAACATTTGTAAATATTTTTATTTGATTACATTGGTTGATGTTAGTTTGCTCAAGTGGAGAACTGTTATAGCCCTATGTCAGGTTATTAACGACTAATTAACACACTTGAGCAAGCTCAGGAAAGAATTTCCTATTTTACTTTATTGTTCTGTTCTGAATAATTTTCCTTTTTATTTTTCTTTGAATTTAAATTTCATTTATTTTCATTAATAAAATAAAGACTGTGTTTTCAATTTATGTATGTGTTTATTTGATGTGTATACAAGCATCCATTTATTTTTCTTTTCATATTTAGAGTTTAGCTTGCTGTTGTCCAGTTGCGGAAGTCCAAGTGCCTTCATAGTAAGTATAATAATCAGTATAATAATTCTTCCAGGTATAATAATGAATAAGATTTTATTATTTTATTTATTTCATGCTCTATCGATTTAAACCTGAGTTAGCCGATTGGGAAAAGGAAAAATATTGGGGTGTATTTTATTTTAATTTATTAGATTTCACCGTAGATATTTTAGGGGTTACCCTGATCGTGGCGCAGATTAAAAATCACCTCAATACATTCACTATAATGTGGTAAATACCCCACAATTATGACATGTCTCAGGGTCCTAACCACTAGACGATCCTAGCCTCGGTTACACATCCCGCGTGATTTTAAATATTTAACAAAAGAAAGTTGCTAGAGCACTACCAACCTTACAAATGACAAATTTTATGATTCAAAATATAACACAAAAAGAACAGACTTGATCCTACTACGTCCTAATAAGCTGATAACGATTGATTTACTTCACAAGTATATAAGAAGAGAGATAAACACAAATAAAAGAACAGTTAAATATGATTGCAGCATTTCATTAATTCATTCTTAGCCTTGGGCGTAGGAGGGACGGATATACACTAGGGTGTCCGTTATTTTGGCGAAGTTTGAATTATGATGAGTACACCCCAAAATCTTTTATAGAATGTGAAAAAACTCAATTTCTATTTTGGTCGACATTAACCTGTGCCACCGAAGGGTTGAATTTTAAATGGCATTTAACATGGGATTTACTCCTTTTCCTACATTTTTAGATGCAGCTTCTTTCAGTTACTGTATTTTACTCTGAGATTGTGTTTCCCTACCCTTCTGGGATCGCTGAAAACAAATCTAATGTTAAAAAGGACCTATGACACATTGACATCTGTCAAAAATTGTGATGCATTTTTGATACATTCGATGCGTATTATTATTATGCGTATTATATTAGGTATTATTTGTCAAGAAATGCAATATTTTGATGTTGACAGTAAATGATAGCTGTCAATTGTCATAATGCATTCATAAAAGAGAATTCGAGGTTAGGAACCTAAAAAAATTTAAAAAACATATAATCTTCCAGAAATACTTATTTTAATACACTATTTTTGTAGTTGACAGTTTTTTAACAGCTTTGAATATGTCATAGGTCTTTTTTGACATTAGATTTGTTTTCAGCGATCCCAAAAGGGTAGGAAAACACAATTTCAGAGTAAAATATAGTAACTAGAAGAAGTTGCATCTAAAACTGCAGGAAAAGGAGTAAATTCCATGTTAAATGCTATTTAAAATTCAACCCTTTGCTTTGGTGGCACGGGTTAATGTTGACCAAAATAGCTGGTATTTGGGGAAATTGAGTTTTTCCACATTCTATAAAAGATTTTGGGGTGTACTCAATGTAATTCAAACTTTTCCAAAATAACGGACCCTAATATACACTGAAAGATAATAAACAGCTAGTTTTGTAAAAAGTTCCTTAAAAATATATGCTAGCCCAGAGTAAATACGTCATCGCCTCAATCAGTGATCAAATTATTATTTGTTTCGATTACAATAAGTTTTTGCTTAAACTGAACAATATATGTAATAAATCAATTTATAAAGTTCATACAGTTGTGTGTTTATAAAAGATATTTAGAAACAGTTAAAGTCATAAATCTCTCATTGACATAAATCCTCAAAATTAAGTAAAAACGACGCAACCATAGAAGTTTACGTATAAACTAGAAAAGGTAAACATGCCAGTTTAAAATGAATA
Source organism: Agrypnus murinus (assembly GCA_929113105.1). NCBI lineage: Eukaryota > Metazoa > Arthropoda > Insecta > Coleoptera > Elateridae > Agrypnus > Agrypnus murinus. The sequence continues at coordinate 122,596,952 of OV816029.1, read as the reverse complement.
CACAAAAACTACTGAACAGAAATTATCTAATATTTGGCACAGCAACAGATACTTTGTAACCAGCCATGTATGTACATAAAGTTCACATAAAATAATAAACATCTGTAAATGTCTCTTTATATGACGTCAGTTTTCACCTCGGCTACAGGGGCACATACCCAGATACCTAGACAAGCAATAAAGGAAAACAAGACATAACAATACCTCCTGCGAAAAGCTACCACTGTTCTGGACCAGCGAGACCAAAGTAATCATTTACAGTAGCTTTTACAATCAACCAATAATCATTATCATTACGACTGAAAACAGTAGTTGCATTTAAGACACGTATAACATGCCCAGTTAACAATAAACTGTAACAATAATTATAGTACAAATATTAAGAATTGTTGTTTTCTAGTAATATCTCCACTCGAAAACAAACAAAATTACAATTTACAATGACATGTCAAAACAACACTTTGTAGAGTTAATTATATTTCGATTTTGACTTATCTATAGTTTTCAATCGAGAGATTTCGGTTTCAGATTAATTAACAAATCATCACAACTTATTCAACATCAAAAGGGAACAAATAAAAGTAAAATTACATCAAGGAAAATACTGTTACAAGCAGTAGTTGTTATTCTAAAAATCATTTATGTCTTTTCCCTGTACCTGTATGTAACAACACAACTAAATAAATTGATTACGATACAATTTCCTTTGTGACTAAATGACTTATTACAGCTACTTCGATGTATTTTTGGTTGACTGTAACTCTGACCACTACAATTGGGTCAAACAATTGAACTAGATTAACAACTGAACAATTGAACAATATGAACTAGATTATGTGTACATATATAGTAGTGCTATATCCATCTCCTTTGTAATTAAAAGAATAAAGCGCCTAGTCTCAAATAGACGAATAAAATTCCCAATTATATTTCTTACTTTATCACAGTAATGATAATAATTTTTGCCGATGTTTCATATAGAGACTCCAAGCTCTTGTTCTATAAAATACCGTGTTTTGATTTTAAATAAAAATAAATTTAATGTTTAAATGTTTTCTTTTTTTGTTATTAAATTCTCGTTAAACCGAGAGAAATATCAAAAGATATAAAAATATTTTTTTCTCAAAAAGGACGAGGTTCTCTTTCCTTTTTAAAAATTTAATTCTTCCAATCAAGCATTTTGTAATTTGAAATAATTTATACTACCACAAACAGCACCCTCTATTGAGTTATTCAAGAAAGAATTATCAAGCAGCCAACAAAAGCACTTTATTAGGTAAATATTGAAATTTTATAATAGATTTTGTTATTAATTGAAAATAAATTTAATTTTAATTTAAGGTAAAACTTTAATTATATTATTAGTCAGGTTTGCAACTTACTTTACAAAAACGTGATATTAGTTGACTATACAAAGAACTTCCAACAATATAAAGGTAAGTAATATTAACTCTCCTATTATTATATCACTCTTTAATAACAATACTCTAAATTTTTCTCAGCGCTAAGAACAACAATTTGATAATGTATGGAGAGAATTTCCACTTCTTCCCTCTGATTGGAACCAATAAGCCTTACTTATCGAGATTGGTCAAGCATTAAAAAGTCTGCAATTTATTTTCTAAATAATATCTGCAATATCTAAGATATATGATATTCAAATCTTGTTTTTCTTTATTAACAGTTTCATAAAATGAATAACACCTTTTGTGGTAAATACTTCTATTTAATAAACCTCTCTTCACATTTACAGTATTTTGAATATAGATATATAAAGATATTTTACACTTTAGCATATTTAAATGGGATGTTTTATAAATTTTCTCGTTACAAAAATTACAATTGCATACTTTCGTTTACAACTTTTTCTAAACTTAGTTTTTGTTATTTTTACTTTCTCTGGGAGACGTTTATTGTCCAACTTACCTTTCAAGACTACACCGTAACATTCAATTAATCGTCTTGAAAGTAATCTTTCTATGAATGTATGACAGCTTGAATCTTGATTTTAGCAATTAAATGTACACACACTGCATTTTTGAAGTAACCCATTTCCAGCTTAATTTTAACTTAAATTAGTTAAATCAAACTTTTGGGTATTAAATAAGACTAAAAATGCTACTTATTGAGCAAAAAACTATTTGTGCTTAGGAGAGTCATGACGCTCAACGACACAGTAATTCTAAATGGTACGAAGTATCAAGTGAGAGCTCATTTGAATGATCATATTGAATATTGAATGTTATTTACAGAAAAATAGAATGTAAAATAGATTAAAAGAGAATTAAATTTATACAAAATCAATTAAGTGGAACAAGGTAAAAACTATGTTGTTGGCCATTTTATGTCAGAAGAGTTGTCAAGAAGAACAATCCAAATAGTTTTATAAGAGGTAGTGTAATTAAGAAAAGTGGACGGTCTGGGCGTAAGACAACAATAATGACGAAAAAGAACAAAACGATTCGAACATCTATTTAATACCACGTACTTTGGTACTATTTCTTGTACTATTACTTACCTATACTAAATTTGAGGGCTTACTTATTTTTGTTTTGCAATTGTAATTAACCACACCATGCTATTTTAAATTGTTATTTCTAAATTGAAAACCATGATTAATTACAATTCAAAAAAAGTTAGTCTAAATTTTTAGTTGTAACCCGTTAGTTCGAAATGTTTTGCAGGGAATTTACTACATTTCAAGTATTTCTGTGAAATGTAGAATAACCAACTTGCAATATTCACTTTGAAAGAACAATGGTAAAAATCTACTGATTTTGGTATCGGAGAGGTCAACGGACAAATTATACATCATTCTGTTCATCTTGATGTGGGGATTCTAATGGTATCAAAATCAATTACAGATTCCCGATGGAACAAAAGTTATTAACACAATTGTGGGTTTATACGAAAAGGAACCTTACGGAAGTAATCCATAGGACTTCTTTTCCCATCACATCTTTTAAATGGTGCAATATCAAGTATCAAATGTGTTACATTAATCAAAATAATATGCTGATTTTAGTAAAATAAATATTTTGCCACAGTTTTACAGACCGTTTAATAAATTGAACCGAATTTGGTGTAAACTGATTCTTAATTAAATTACAAATCATGTTTACAATATGGGTCATAACCTCATAACCTTGGAAGATAATAATTACAATCTGTATTGTCACTTGAACACTTGATGCCACTATTTTCTTGTTTAATAGGAAAATAAATATTGAGAATTTTATACTGTCTGAAAAATTTATTTTATTTATGTAAAATATTTTATAAATGTTGAAACTACAGTATTATTTAGCCATCAAATGTTCATCAGTTTTTCATTCCGTGAATCAGTTTATATCAAATTCGGTTCAATTTATTAAACGGCCTTATTTAATAGGTGTGACAAATTGTTTATTTTACCAGAATCAGCATAATGAGCCATATGAATAAAATGTAGTAAATACTTTTGTGCTTTTACTACTGTTAATAAAATATAACAGATATGATTTTTAATTAATAAGAATAAGAGAGATGCATAGTAAAAGCATTTACGCACTATATTTTATACACATGACATATTATTTTGATTAACTTGATACTTGATATCGGTCATTTAAAAGATGTGACAGGAAAGGAATCCTATGACTTACTTCCGTAAGGTCCCTTTTCGTGTAAACCCACAAATGTTTTAATAACTTCCGTTTCCTCGGGAGCCTGTTCTTGATTTTGGTACCATTAAAATCCACACATCAAGACGAACAAAATTATGTATAATTTGTCCGTTGACCTCTCCGATACCAAAATCAGCAGATTTTTACCATTTTTCTTTCTAATTAACTACTAGTATTTGTCTACAATTTACTTCAAATTGAAGACAAATATGGACACTGATGATAATTGCATTTTAACTTTACATGTTATGCAGAAAGTTTTAACAAGAGGCAATATTAGTGGCGTTGTAGAATTATTCTTGCAAACCAATGGATAAACTGTAATAAATTGGAATACAATGTTCATTTTATTCTGATTTTTCTTTGTATAATCCCTTTTCTCACATTTCCTTAATTATATTGATATCAACTTCTTTTACTGCGATTAAACTGCTACTTTATGTTAATGAATGTTGGGCTCTAAATATGACCACACTGTATCGAAAAGTATCTACTGCATAATTATATGTTCATACATAACACTCTAAAAGTAATAATAATAATTCAACTAATGTGGCCATTACTTATAAGAAAAATATAGTATGCATGGTTTTATTCATCATATCCACTTGACACTAATGTTCTAAGCCATAATGTACGTAATAAAAAATTACATTGTGATAGCGTGGGAAATTATTTATATTCTAAGTAAAAAAACCCTACAAAACAAAATTACACCATCACCTCATCGCGGTGTACTACGGCACCATTATATGTATCTCATTATTCAATTGAAAAATTCGATCGTGTGTTTACCCAATGTACGGTTGTCATTCATTAGTATTATAAAGAGAAGCGAAATGCGAGCTAACTTCGTGACAATTTGACAGCTGGATGGGCGCTATGGGGGTTAAAACACTACATGGGGTTCCAACATTAGTTACTCGGCATGGTTCTACACTTGGAAGCTGAATAATTCAAGTACGAGCATGAAACTGGAATAAAATATTATTTTATACATTTACACTTGAAGTGATATACGAGTTAAGTAATTATGTTTATAAATCGCTCACGCTACCAACTCCAGAAATGTAATAAGAAATCATGCAAACGTTAAGTCCAAGAAGGAATGCTGAGTGAAGTATGATGATGAAGCGTTGGGCTCATTATTATTTTTTCGTTGCTTTACGCAAAGTTATTTCATAACGGAAAACAAGAAGGCAATTGAATTAAAAAAATTTTTTAAAAAGTTTGAAAAAATTCAAACTTAAATTATAACCAAAAAGCCAATATACGAATAGACCAAAGTACATCTAAAGAAGTAAAGATAGAAAGGGGTGTGAGACAAGGATGCGTCCTATCACCAACCCTATTCAACGTATATTCAAAAGATATAATCAATAAAGCACTAGAAACACTGGAAAATCGGGATATCGGTATTAAAGTAAATGGAACGCCAGTAAATAATTTAAGATACGCTGATGACACAGCTCTATTGGCGAAAACTCTTGAAGCCCTGCAAACCTTACTAAATAAAGTAGTGGAAATGAGTGAGGAATATGAACTGTTAATGAATATAAAGAAAACAAAGTTCATCATTTTACAACAGAATCATTGCCAAACAACGGAAATTCATATATCCACGGTCAAGTAGTAGAAAGAGCGCAAAAATATAATTATCTGAGAACGTGCGTAAACGAGAACAACGATAGCTCTGTCGAAATAAGAACAAGAATAGAAAAGGCTAGAAGTACATTCATGAAAGTGAAAAAAGCGCTATGTGGCAGAGATTTAAGTCTAGAAATGAAAGTCAGAATAATGAGTTGTTAGGTACTACCAGTACTCTATTACGGAACGGAAACGTAGACGATAAAGAAAATAGACATTTACAGGACTAAGAGCTTCGAATTATGGATGTACCGAAGGATCTTGAGAATATGTAGAATGGATAGAAAGAGTAACAAACATCACGGTACTAGCACGTATAATAAAAGAAAAAGAGGTTATGCTAACTATCAAAAAGAGAAAGATTCAGTACCTGGAACACAATGAGGGGAGAAGAATATCACTTACTACAGCTCATCATAGAGGGAAAGATTATGGGAAAAGAAAGTACAGGAAGAAGAAGACATTCGTGGCTAAAGAATCTCATAGATTGGTATAACTGCTCTAACAACCAACTTTTCAGATCAGCGGCCTCAAAAATTCAAATTGCTTTGATGTTCGCCAACCTTCGGAATGAAGACGGCACTTGAAGAAGAAGAAATCTTTAAACTGCAAGTGTATAAAAGATTGTTATCCTTTATTATTCATTGTTATTCAACTTTAAATACGAACATATGTATAATTTAATGTATAATCTGAAAACAAGACTTAAATACTACAGACAGTTGCGTAACTAGTAAACGAAAGCACATCCTGGAAAAGCTGATGAGAATATTCGCGAACGTTCTTGCACAAAATAACATATCTATCAAAAGAACATTCCATTGTGAGCATAATGGATCACATTTACGAATGTGCTCATAAAAAATTCTTGAAGACTTTTCAAAATAATGGAGCAGAGATGAGCATAATCAGCATAAACGAAAAAATTCGAAAACGAAGATGTATGTTTAAAATGGAACCTAACCAATTGTAAATCGCATACAACCCAGAAAATGATGTATGTATACAACATAATAAAGCATGTTCGCGAATATTCGCATAATAAATTGCCGAAAAGCTCCAGAATAATGACACGCAATGAGCATAATCAGCATAAATTAGAAAATTCAAAATCGGAAATTTGCGTTAATAAAAAAGGCAAGTGGAGCTCAGGTTGGATTGCTCTGACAAAAAGCCTTTTTTAACGCCAAGAAATTTGTAGTACTTCCCTTTAACTAATTTTTATTCTAGATATAGACTGGTAAGAACGTGCATCTTTTATTTAAATTTCCTATTTTTTGTTTTTATGTTGACAAAATATTTGGAAAGTTCGAACACTAATGTAGTATCTATAGTTTTTTTTTATAACCGGTTTAATATTTTCCAATATATTATTTTATATTAATTTTCCTTTTAACAAATTATAAAAAAATTTCTGAAGAAAATTGGTCAACGTTCGAGCATTTTCAGCATTTTGAAAATATTTTTGAAACATTCGAGATTTTTGTTCTTTCTCCTATATTATTGATAGTTGTAGGTATACTGTCCAGTCCTGCTCGCTTTGGGGTATATTCTCGTTTATATTACGGGAATTTAAAAAAAATAAATTGGTGTGCGATGTGTGCAATAACGTCAGGGGCGTCAAAAAATATATAATAGTAATAATATTAAAAACCTTTAATATTACAATGTAATTTCTTTCGATAAATGACAATAATGGAATGGCATTGACCATCTCCCAGCCATCTCGGCGCGAGGACAGTTAGGCGTGAGACAATTCGGTACAAGGACACTTCCCACACTTCGGCGCCGGGACACTAGAGCGTAGGCACACTTCGACGAAAAGACAGTTCGGCGCATGTAAATTCTTTGATTGGAAAAAATATTGAGTTTTTTCTCATCATAACGTATTTATCGAATGTTGTATTTCATCAATTATACTGTATTTATAATCTGTAAGTACCTACATATTTTTTTCATTACAATAATACTAGACAATTTCTCCAAATAATAGTAGCTTAGTACTGTAGTTGCGGGAGCTGTTGAGTTAGCTTTTGAGGGCAATCTACTTATTTTATTAAGATCAAATAAAACATAAACTTACTTTGATTTAAGGATATTTATTCGACTTGTTTTATTATTCTCGTTGCCTAGTATCATTCCGTATCTACGTAATGAATGCAAGTTGTGAGCCATCCACAACATTTACCCCGCCCGGTCTGAAACGAGGGTAATACATGAAAAGGAAAAAATACGGAATGGTATTTTGGAGAAAAAATGGAGTATTTTAAAGGAACTTAGCTACAAAACGAAGCTACAAAAACTCCACTAGGTAGTATAGGTAGGTAACTTAAAGTAAAATAACAGGTTAAGGTAGGAACAATGAAAAACTTAAGCTAACTAACAATATGGCACTTAAAAAAGTAAACAATAAAATTAGGCTGGAGTATGTTCGAGTCACGCGACGGCACCTCTTGGAATCTGTAAACAGAAAGAAAAAACAGAAAAGTGTTCAAATTTTCAAAGTCAACAGATAAAAGGTTTTTTAAAAAATGCCTTCGCGTAGCATTTGAAAGCAGTTCATTGTTTGCTTAACATTATACAGTAACTAATCTAAAAAATATGCAGGCTTTAGCCTATCTAAAGAGATAGGGTCAGTGTGATTTTCTAAAGTAGCGTATTTAACTGTCCGTTCTAACACTTTATAGGGTCCTAAGTAACTGTCTTTCATGCCCAGGGTGTGCGTGTCGTTACGAACGTACACGTGTGTGCAGTTGTCAAGTCGCTGGGGACGAAGGACTGACCGGAATACGTTTTTGTAAAAAAATGCTTCTGCTTCCTCATACGACGTTTGAGATTGGCTATAAAATTAGGGAGGTTCATGTCGTTAGCCAGTTGTTCTTCAAAGAAATCTCCAGGTAGTCGTAAGGTGGTAGCATACAGTATTTCTGCAGGAGAAACATTAACTTGCGATTTCAGGGTTGCACGTAAGCTCAAGAGAATCCAAGGGAGATTCGTTAACCAGGAGGAAGTTCCTGTGGTTTGAATTGATTGCTTGAGTGTCCGATTAAAACGTTCGATAACGCCTTGACTAATCGGATGGAAGGCCGTGCATTTGACGCGTTTAATTCCTAACATGGCCATGAAGTTGATCCATGCATGAGAAAGGAATATTCTTGCATTGTCCGTGGTGAGATACTTGGGAATACCAAAGCGGGACACCCACGTGTCGACAAATGCAGTGATTACTGGCTCCACGGAAGAATCCTTCAGAGGAATGGCTTCCGGCCACCGACTGTAGCGGTCTACCATTATTGACCGCTACAGTCGGTGGCCGGAGGAATTTATAACCTCCCGAAGAAGGAAGGTGTACTATGTCGAGATGGGCCTTAGTAAAACGTTCATCTGGTTCTACAATAGATTGTAGAGGGGTTTTCGTATGACGTCGAATCGTATGTTTCTGACATTCAGCACAAGATATGACCCACTTCTGAATATCGTGGTGCATAGATGGCCACAGATATCACTGAGTAATCAATTTTTTAGTAGCACGGATGCCAGGATGGGCGATATTGTGTAGTTGTTGGAATAAGGGGTACCTGAATTTGAGCGGGATATAGGGTCGTGGTTGGCCTATACTAACATCCACCCAGAGGCTTGATTTGTTGGCAGTTTGAAGGGAAATGAATTGAAAGTTACTACGAGATCGGAGCTGGTTTAACTCGGGATCTTGTTCTTCAAATACAGCGACTTCGTCGTAATTAAGATCCGATCCAGGGACGTTAATAAGATTAACTCTTGTCAGAGCGTCCGCCGGAATATTTTCTTGACCTTTGATATATTGGAGGTCAGTCGTGAATTGAGAAATAAACTCGAGTTGTCGAAACTCACGTGGTAAATATTGATCACCATTATTTTTGATCGCTGTACACAAAGGTTTGTGATCCGTAAAGATTTGAAAGTCTCTGCACTCAACGTAGTAACGAAACTTCTTTAAAGCAAAGTATATTGCAAGAAGTTCCCGAGAAAAAATACTGTATTTTTGCTCTGTGGAGGTTAACTTCCGGGAACAGAAAGCTAGTGGTTTCCACATGCCATCTTCAAACTGTTGTAATACACCAGCTATAGAGGAAGACGAACTGTTTGCAGCTATACTAAGAGGGTTATTAATTCGCGGATGTACCAATACAGTAGCGGTAATTAAAGCATTCTTCGCGTGCCTAAAGGCTTCTATTTGCTCATGATTTAACTGGACAGACTTTAGCGAAGCTTTACCAGGAATAACTATAGAGGTTAACGGTTCTAAAATTTTCGAACAGTTTGGTACAAATTGATGGTAATACGAAATTAAGCCAATAAAATTGTGGATTACTTTCTGACTTTGGTAGGTTTATAAGTAGGCCATTGTCTTTTAATCGGGAAAACACTTGGTGTAAATGCTCAACATGTTGCTGTGAATCAGCACTAAAGACTAAGATATCGTTTAGGTATGAAAAACAAAATGGGAGCCCTGATAATACAGTGTCCATGAAACGACTCCAGGTGCTGGCTGCATTCCGTAGTCCGAAACACATCCGTTTGAACTCAAAGAGCCCCAGAGGTGTGATAATAGCAGTCTTGTGAATGTCCTCTGTTGCGATCGGTATTGCGAAGTAGGCCTTTTGGAGGTCTAGCTTCGAGAAAATGGCTGCGCCAGTTTTCTTGTAAAGTCCGTTAAAAAAGGGATAGGTTAACGATCTGGTACCGTCACTGAATTGAGTTTTTTATAATCGCCAACCAAACGATAACTGTCTGTTGGGGCGATGGGGGTGAGATGTCCTGGTCGTCACCAGGAGGTAGCGTCTTTGCTGTGCCCACTGCGCGCTTCCCGACGATGTGAATTGGCGTAGCGTAGCCAGATGATGACCGCTGCACTACGTCAGCGTCCAAGAGCTCATTAAGATGATCTTCTAGAAAAGAAAGATGATTAGGGTTTAGTTTGCGACAGCGTGCTTTAATCGGAGTGCCGGTCGTATTAATGTGATGGACTACAGTATGTTTTACGGTTTGATTGTAGTCGAACTTACGCAAAAGCTCCGGAAAGTGTGTGTTTAGCATCTTGCTATAAACATCAAGGTCGCTGGACATGTTGTTAACAGTACCTGACGAGGGTACGTCAATGGGTGAAGGTAAGGGAAGAAAGGGGAAAGAAATCGCAGGAGTAATGATTGACTGGGAATGAGGAGTCAAAACATTAGCCTGTGCAGAAAATAGTTTGCGTTTGTGCCGGTCTTAACTGGGACGGTTGTGGAACCTCGACTGCGAGTTCGGGCGGGCTGGACATCTGCTGTGCAAATGACCCGCTGAGAAGAACAGTCAGTGAGAGGATTCGCTGTTGGAGCTGGAAATTGACAACCTTGGCTGCGGGTTCGGGCGAGCTTTACATCTGTCTTGCAAAGGACTCGTCGAGAAAAGCAGTCAATGGTTAGGTTGTGCTGCTGTAAAAAATCCAGGCCTAGAATGGCTGTAGATATGTCAGCGACATAAAATTTCCAGGGGCATGGCTGTAGTCCAGGAATCGGGAAATGTAACCTCAAAGTTACAATACCTGTCACAGGAATTGACGTGTTGTTCACTGCCATAAATGAAAGGTTGGCAGGCGTGATGGTTTGGTTACAGGAAACTGCATCGTGGGTGGGTAAAATGGAGTAATCAGCACCAGTGTCAATCACAAAATTAATTTTGTAGGTTAGGTCCTGTAAAAAAATTGAAGAATAAGTGAGTGGTAAAGAAGAAGTTGGAGGGATTGAATTAACCCTGCGTGTCCCTCCCTGTAGGCCAGGAGAGTGTGAAGTTAGTTTTTTGTATTGGTACGAACAATTTCCCGTACAATTACGTGCATTATTTTGAAAGCGTCTGTGATAATAGCACGGTTGCAATTGGGAATTGGAATTGCTCGAAGGCATGGAACGGCGTTGTTTGAAGTGCTGAGGATTTTGGGTGTACGGAGAGATGTTGGGAGTTATAGAGGATTGTTGCTTGTGCATGGTAGAAAGCTCATTGGAAATGGTAGTAAGTTTAGTTGTCAAATTGTCTAGTTTAGCTTCTAATGCAGGAGTAGCTAAATGTCGTGGTGCCTGTTGCATAGAATAAATTATATCTAATTTTTCTACAAAGGATATTAACGGTAAGTCATTGAAATTTAAGGATTGAAGCTTAAGTTCTGATGGTAGTTTAGCTATTAAAAAGTCTTTGGTTAATGCCTCAGTCAAATCCAGATCAGTTGCTAATTTTTGGATGTTTAAAAGGAGTTCTGTGACACTACCAGATAATTGAAGAGTCTCCAAAAGGTTATTAATTCGAGTTTCTCGTGGTCCTAGGATAGATTTTATCACTGCCCGTTTCAAGGTAGTGTATGGTCGTTGTCTAGGGGGGTTAACGGTCAAGTCGCGATGAGCTCCTAAAACGTCGAAAGGTAAGTTTAGTGTTAACAAGTTATATTTGGCGAGCTCATCGTTGATCAGCATACGAGTAAAGTATCTTTCCACCAAAATAAAATACAGGTCGATGTCGTTACTCGTAAAAACTGGAAATGGAACTTTGACAGTCGCCATTTGAAATATTAAATAAGTAAGTAAAAATAATTTGAAACTTATCGGATGAGAAGGAGCACTAGTTCCGATTCCAACGGTCACCTCTAACCAGCCACGACAAGTCACGCAAGCGAAGCAGATAGCAGGATCTCACGATGACAGACGTCGAGTGGTAGTTGATGACCGTTGATGAGGGGTCACCAAATGTAGTTGCGGGAGCTGTTGAGTTAGCTTTTGAGGGTAATCTACTTATCTTATTAAGATCAAATAAAACATAAACTTATTTTGATTTAAGGATATTTATTCGACTTGTTTTATTCACGACCTTCTAGATTTCACGAGAAGAAGTCTCTTATCCGGCCTGGGCACTTTTACGATTTCCCATATAAACTTTGTTTCTGAGAAGACACCAAATTTCGCCGTTTTGGCGCTAGCTGACACGCTGATGTTTATTTGTCACTTGAAGATATATATGTTAGATAACCCTTACAAATGTCAAGCATTGCATGTTTACGTAAATATTTTGCGAATTAATTAAATAAATTTATATAATTAAATTAATTATGTTATTAAAATTAATTTACAAGTTGGTAAGTGGTTTAATAACATTATTGAAATTACAATTTTATAACTTCCCGTGAGCTGGATTTAGGATATAGAGATAGTGAGTAGTAAGTACATTATCTGTTCACGTTTTTGCAATGTTTCTGTTTGCCAAACAAGGTTTTAGCAATTTTTAAAGAATTATATTACTAAGTTCCTGCTTGTGGTCGTGGCAAACCAAAAACTGTGAAAAAGCAATTGTAGTTAGAAATACCTAGTGATGTTAGAATATTAGACGGATTACATTCACCAGGTAAATTTTCTACAATATTACAAGTTTGATTATTTGGTTGATTAAAAGTGTAAATCTTCTAGTGGAGTATTTTAAGGCACCTCTGTTTTGAAGATTTACAAATCCTATCAGTGAATTTGAACACGAGGCAGCTAACAGAGAATCTAATAGGCTATTGACATTCAATCCTTTCTTAAGTTTTTTTGCAATGTATCCTGCCAGAAGGGCTACAGATGCTGAAAGAATTCGCAATCGAGATGCATAGATAAGGTTTGGAGTTCTTTTATTAATTCTGTTATATTTTTAGGAAGTTCGATGTAGAAATTGACTCTTTCAGGTATCTGTAATTGTTGATCTGTCGAAATAAAGAAGTATATATTATTTTGCTGTTGAGTGTTGGTGTCCATAACCCCAACGTAGGATTTGAAACCATTTTTCTCGTAAGGTAGGTATAATTTGAAGGAAATTCATGAAATGATATTGTAGGATCAGTACTATTACACATTGTTAACGGTAGTTATACTTTTTTCTGCTAGTGTTTGCCATTACTAAAGTGAACGAAAAAACAGCAACAAAACTACGAAAATTTAAACAAATAAGGAAATAACGTAATTATATTAAAAAATAAAGAAAACTGCCTTAAAAGATTAGGAAAATATAATATATTGACGATACGCGCAAAACCGACAAAAAGTATAAAAGCGCGCGAAGTTAGCGTAGTTTGAAATTGGCGTTTACGTGTTATATATCCGTTTCCGCATTTTCGTGTTTGGTGGCGCCAGCGGAGAAACACTTGAACTAATGGAGTGCGCAGGCCGGATAAGAGACTACGTCTCGTGAAATCTAGAAGGTCGTGGTTTTATTATTCTCGTTGCCTAGTATCATTCCGTATCTACGTAATAAATGAAAGTTGTGAGCCATTCACAACAGTACTTACTTAGTACTTAGGCTTAGTACTAGTTATATTTGTGGCAGAATATCTTTGCATTGATGCGCCATTCCGCCGAACTGAAATGTCACTGTGCCGAACTGTTACCAGGCCGAATTGTCCCTGCGGCTAACTGCTTCCATACCGAAGTGTCTCTGCGCCTAAGTGGCCTGCCCCGAAATGTGCCCCCGCCGAAGTGACCCGCGTCGAAACGGCCACGCCGGAACGGCAGCGCCGAAATATCTGGCTCCGTTGCCGAATTTTATGTACTATTTTGGCATCTTCGTAATGTTTCAATTATATAGATCCGTCTATCCATCTTGTTCTATACCTACACATTCCCCAGTAGTTGTTGAGGTATTATATTACAACCTCATAATAAACATGTAACCGCAGGACAAATGCATTATTATTATGACTCCAGCTGATTATAAATATACAATATATAAGTACTGCATATACATAGTGTCACGTGTCACGGTTATCGTAGTTAAGGGAAGATACAAAAATTAAACACAGGTCACAATTTAACTATCTACTACATAACAAGTTGGATTACAATGGACTTAAAACTACACAGGTATGTGGACGGTCAAATTCTCCTAAGAACTAACACTAAACATTAGAGTAGTCGGAATCACCCTAGTGACTATATACTACAACTAAGCGTTTTAGGAATACCAGGTAAGCGATGCCCCTGGGCACTAGCATCTAGGTTCCTAATACTAAGCGGTAAGGGAATCAGGTAAGCAGCACCCCTGGACGCCAGCTTCTAGAAGCATCTACAAATAATAAATATAAAGATTATTATCAGGCCTGCTTCAAGTTCATGATTTGGTGGAATCAATGGAACCACTAAATGTTGGCTTGAAACAAGCTCGTTTATATACGGTACCCTCATGAATAGTCTTATAGCGTAGGCTGACGTTGAACAGACGAGTGTAACCTTGGTAACATTTGCACTGGACGGAATGCAAGTTGAGGAATTATGAAATTATACAATTCTGAATAATTCCGTTTGTGACAATAGAAGAAAACAGAGAAATAATACGAGTAGAAAGACAGTAATCGCTAGGTATAGGATTTCTATGCATTTGCATGTTTTTTCTGCTTATATGTTTAAGCCACATATGAATCACATATGTCAATTTGAAAGTGCATATAAATGCATATTTAGGTGTTTTTTATAAATGCATGCATATTTTAGCATTTTTGAACGAGTGTGCATATTTTACCACTTTTTGACCGTTTTACATGCTTTAATTATGAAATTTCTAATATTTTTTAAATAATTTTAGCATTTTAGACAACCAACCAAGTGCGGCTTAGTTGAGTCTAGAGGAAACCCATAATTTAAGCTTATTGTTAAATACTAGGCTTTAAAATATTTTACTGCCTTACCCATCTGTGTACTTGTTAATATTTGCTAAGAAAGAAAAAGTTTCAACTAAAATTTAAATACTTACATCCTGCGGTATTGTTATAAATAGGTATTAGGAAATTCCAAAGACCCTTTGACAACTTCGTGTTCATAGAAAAATTTGCCTGTACTTTTGTTTACTAATCTTGTATTCTTTCAATTAAGACAGTTCAGAAATTGCAAACTGCATTTCAGTTTGAAATCTTAGAGTGTAAAGATGGGTAAAGAAAAACGGTCTGTCTGTTACACTTCGAAGTTATGTTAAGGAATTCAGTGTTCTTACAACTGACCATAAGGTGTTGTACAGTGTGCGACGATAAAGTGACTGCAACGAAACGCTTTCAAGTTACACAACATCTGAACACGGTTCGATGTCAAAAGTGTGTTGCCCTGAAATCAAGAAAACAAACATTGTTTGTAACCTTGATAATTCGCGCGGTGAGTCCAGCAAAACGATCGAATTTAATAAAAAACTATGTATGTGCATTAGTGGCTGCAGATATCCCGTTAAGTAAAATTAATCACTCAGCATTTCGTAATTTTCTGGAAGAAATTTCAAAAATGCCAATACCCGACGAGTCTACACGCAGGAAAAGTTATTTACCTCGTTTATACGAAGAGATCATAAAATCAATTAGAAAACATGTAGCGAATAACTACATATGGGTTTCCATTGACGAAGCTACTGACACTACTGGAAGGTGCGTAGAAACTTCATTTCCTTCGTTTTGTTAGTAGAATTTAGCTAATTAAAGACAGCAGAGCAATTTAAGGATGTTTTATTTTCTATTTTGTTAGTTACATATTTTATCAACAACATTTTTGCTTGATTAAAATATATTTTTTTTAAATAACTGTTTTGCGCTAATTGTTTGTAACCGACTAATTATGTAGTTCGATAAAATAAAAATCCAATTTTTGTTTTCAGATACGTGGCTAACGTTATAATTGGCGTTTTAAATTCGGCGAACAATCCCAAATCCTATCTATTAGCAATGGACGTTTTCAAGAGCACCAATCATTGTTCTGTGGCAAAATTGGTTAATGATTCGATGGCTATTTTGTGGCCGGACGGCATACAGCAACAAAGTACTCCTGTTCGTCACCGACGCACAAGCGCCTAGTCGGATCACGGCCGGACGGCCACGCGGTGACGAATCAGATTTAAATTCTCAACGGCGCGCGTACATTTCAAAATGAAATGTAAATACTTCCTTATATGATTGTCTGTTGTGCATTTTACATACAAATTGATTGAAATTATTGAAAACATAATGACCCGCGATTTACTCTTTATTAACCCTTTCATTATCTATAATAATTGTAATTAGAATGCGTCAAGAAATAACCGACAATATGTTAGAAAACTGAAAATTTAGACTCTTTTTAACTCGTAAAAAACACGTAACAATAGGGTCAATAGCAATAGGAAATACGTAGTGGTATACCTGGCATGTTTTGATATAAAACAAATAAAGCAATTACTTCAAAAACATTTTTTTTTATATTGATTATGAAAGTTGACCTTTTTAACGAAAAATCGTAAGGAAAGTAGCATTGTTTTAATTACTTTGTAATTATGTTTCTAAAAAAACAAACTTCAATTTCGTTGGAGATAATTGTCAAATAATACTGTTTCTCAGATTTTTTTTTAATTTTGCGTAAATCCTTTTAAGACAAATTTCTAAAGTTACAATATGCAACAAAAAAACGTGTACACCAAGTTACGAAGTCTGACTACATAACTACATATTTGTACAATATACATTTATACTAATTTAAGTTTGCTAATTTTACGAAAAAAATAACATACATTCATTCATAAATAAAGACAAAATTTGAGAAATACAGTGCTGACTAATGAATGATCTGAACATCAGAATGATCATACATATTCTTAATTCAACTATTCAATCAAGATTACACTAAGGGGAACACTAAGAAAGGGAGTTGTAATTTATTGGAGTAGTGCATTTTTTACATTTTGTTTTTATTTATGAAGGAAAGTATGTTATTTTTTTAATTATGTATTAATTATTTTATTTGTTTTTGTAAAAACATGCCAGGTATACCACTACGCATAATTTTTTATTGCTATTGACCCGTATGATTTATCTTTACGAGTTAAAAAGAGTATAAATTTTCAGTTTTTTAACATATTGTTCGATATTTGTTGACGCATTCTCATTTACAATTGTAGATAATAAAAGGATTATTGAAGAGAAAATTTATTATGCACATTATGTTTTCAATAATTTCAATCAATTCGCATGTAAAATGCACAGCACACAATCATATAAGCAGGTACAAAAAAATGATCCACTTAACTTGTCTTGCCCATGCAATGCATAGAGTTGCGGAAAAAGTGCGGGAAATATATCCTAACGTAAACTCTATACTTTCAGATGTAAAGAAAATTGTATGTAAAGCTCCATATCGCATACAAATATTTAGGGAAACTGCTCAAGAAGTGCCTCGCCCACCTGAGCCTGTAATAACAAGGTTGGGTACTTGGCTTTCTGCAGCAGAATATTATGCAACTTATTTTGATATTATTAAAGCATTTGTAAATAAACTTAATAAACACGATGCACTATGCATACAAAGCGCACAGGATACTTTTAATACTAAGGAGGTGAGGGCAGAATTATTGTTTGTTTTGACAAATTTTGTGCGTTTAGCTAAAGTAATTCGGAAATTAGAAAGTCAGGGAAATTCATTAGATGAATCTCTTGAGCATGTAAAATTGTTAGGTGTTTATTTGAATAAAGTAAAATGGCCAAAGGGTTTGACTATAAAACAAAAATTTAAATCCGTTATAGACAAAAATCCTGGTTTTCACTTAATTAAAAGCATAAACGATGCATTATCTGGCCAAGACATTTTAGACGAGCTAAAACATTATTCGCTTGTAGAATTAAACAATTTTAAGTATGCCCCAATTACGTCTTGCGATGTAGAACGGAGTTTCTCAAAATATAAAACAATATTTAGGGATAATAGGCATATGTTTACCTTTGAAAATTTAAAAATGTACGTCATTGTGAACTGTAATGCTCTATGTTTAGAAAATATAATTAATTAAATTATTGCATAGGATGTCTAATTAAAATAATTTCTGTAAATAAAATGTAAATAACGGCAAACAGGTGTTTTTTTAATAATGAAAGTACATATATTTATTAAAAATTTCTAATAAACGCATATTTTATGATTTTTAAGTGCATATTTAAGTGTATATTTCACGTTTTTATAGTGCATAAAAGTGCATGAATATTTCAGCATTTTTAAGTGCATACAAATCCTATACCTAGTAATAGCAGTGTGCTATCAGTATATGTTGTACTATGGTGTATATTTTTGTCTCTGCCCTGCTGGCTACTTAAAATATAATGAATAACCTTGTACATAGGAACATAGCCTTCGAATTTTAACGAATGTTTAAATGCACGTTTACACATAACACATGCACACGAATAAAATGATAATAATTACTAATTAATGTAAATAAATAAATACATGTGCATTTTCTACACCTACACACGTGTAATTTATGTTTCAATTTGTCGTGTACCAACTTGAACAATCAAAAATTTTATGAAAATAGGGTATATTTAAGGGCACCAAAATTATATTTGCATGTGGGTGCCAAGTGGTCTAGTTACGCTACTGACTACCAACTCCTATTATAATAATTAAAGTAAATATAAAAGGATAACCAATCTTAAGTAAAAGTGTAATACTCCGTAAATGCTCAAACACCATGAAAGGCTTTTCAGGCTGTCAGATGTATGAAGCTATAGAACTTTACATCCAACAGGAATTATCTAGCTGAAATAATTGCAACTATATTAAACGACAATAAAAATGGAAAACCGGCAAACATCATAGGATCATACAGTTTTGCAATTATGAATACTTATGTATAAGTAGTACATGCTTGCGCTACATTTACAGAACATACAGGCACATATTAATATCTCGACAACTAATTATGCAATGAAGTGTAATCAATGCAATAAATAACGTTATTGCACTTAATTATTATATATTATATCCTGTTAATTGCATTTAGTCAGCGACATGACCGTAGACGATGCCAGGAAGAGAAAGCTATCTTTTCCTTATATCAATATTATTATTAGCTATAAATTCACTTTTGCTTTTAGTTTTATTTTTACAATTAATTTTGCATTGATTTCTTACTATCTTACCTGTTTATAATACATCTCGGATTTAAAGTATCGCTTGATCTCCTAATTACATAATATATATTAAGATAGTTTCTTCATCAGATGCGACGTTGCCAACTTATGAATTGGTAAAACCATCTCAAAAACTTCTATAAAGACGGCACCCTTAGAAAATACGTTTCCAAAGAGAAATAAATTTTTTGATTAGGAAAAGACAAAAGTTTTTACCGTTTTAACTGAAGAAAATGAACTGCGATCGTATTGTCAGCGATGAACAATCTAGAATTAAATAATAGCCTTGGTAGTGTAGTGACTAGCATGCTGGTCTCTCAACCAAGCAGCCCGAGATCGACTCCAGGTGCCGTCACGTCTGGTTAAGGTTTTGTGCAGTTTTTCTGTAGCTGTAACACAAATGTAGTACTGTACAAATGTACTACAAAGGTAGTACCGAAATTGTAAACGTACTCACTCGTCGAAACCCATTCTACCGGCATAAGAGACGGCTTCTGGTCCAGCATCGGACTTTTACCACGTGTGGGACCACTACCGACCGAAACCAACCTCAATGTGGCAAGCTTGGACGGTTATGCCTCCCCGGTCTACCAGTCATAGGCCTGGTGTGCCCAGTGCCGTCGTCAGCGCTTTGTTTAGTTCTACCTAAGCAGAATCCCGGTGTGTTCCATTGGAGGTGAAGTTGTCTTGAGCATTCAGAGGCTGTGTATTCACATCAATACCCCTTAAGCCCAGCGAATTAGTGAAACTGTGTGACAATTTCTTACTTCGATTAATTTGGCACAGAACTGACATAACTTGCATTGTTGCAATTCCCAAGCAGCATTTTTAGTCACCGTTACGTACCAGCAACCACCGGTGGAACTATAAAGTTTTTGCCGTTAGTCACAAGAACGTAATTGCTACGGTATTGTTACGTGCCTAGAACCAAAATGGGGAACAATTCTCGGGTAGCAGATACGTTACAGTAACCTCTCCGGAACTTGTCCAGCTACCTTTAGGCTACGTACCGGGAACATGGCGGCGTAGTAATTGCTACTTTCATGGAACTTTTTTCTCTTTGACACATCGTGTCGCGTAGTTGCTCTCTCTTACTCTTACAACTTAACAAATATTATTTTACTTTCTCTACTAATGCTGCGGTCGTGTCACAAAATGGATTATTACTATTTTATTTGTAATACGTACATAATACATAAAGAGATGAATTGTTTCGTTATTTTGTCAATCAATAGCATACCAAAATTATAAAGCATCGCAACTTTTCTGTTAAATCCGATGATGATAGATCGAAAAATAACAACGCGCCTTCTTTATATATGTTTTTTAATAAAATATGTCTTGAATAAAATATGACAAAAATACTTATAAATTGATAAACATGATAGAAACCATTTTATTTTATTCCTAAGGCACAATTTGGCATCGATTTGTTATATTTATTGAGAGTTATAGTAAAACACTTTTTAACAATTGCAACAAATTGCAAATTGATTAATAGCCTTCAAAATTTTGCAAGTAAATATGGAGTAGTTTTGAAAAAGTCACCTTAAAGTAGTATTAACTGTAAAATGTGTGTCTATAGTTTGTGTCACTTTATAAACAGTAACTGGAACTAAACAAATTCTACTTCTAGGTTGTTGTTACCACGAAGTATAAAATAAGTTAAAAAATTCTGGAACTTTCAAGTGAGTCTTACTATAAAACGACGTCAACGTTTTCGTAGCCACTTTAAAGCTTCTAATGTCACTGCAAAATTCCCATTGGAACTTAACTTCAAATTTAAACGTCAATCGTAAACAAACAACCAATATTTTTATACTGATTGCTACTTAATAACAATTACTAGTAGCGACGAAAGAAAAAAGGGAAATATATTTCACCCTTTTTTACTACATGATGGTTTACTAGTGATCTCATCCCTATCTTTTCTATTTTGTATTGTAAACAGTTGATTTTGTTTCCACTGATTTCACCTAACTGCGGTTTTAATTTTCTAGAAAAGGTGGACGTATATCTAAAATTCTTCTTTTTTCTTATTGTATTTGTCTTTGAAATTTTTATTAAAAACTTGCAAAACTACTACCACTGCAAAAACACAAATAACCTCCAAATTCCAAACTAACCTACAGGAGATATGCCTCTTTAGAAGTTACTGTCACTTCATTGTAATTTTTTAATAGTAACTGGAACTTTCTAGTAATTCTGTTGCAAAATAGGTAGTGAAAATTACTTTCAAGTGATTCTCCTGGGTAGCATAAACGTAAGTTTTACTTTCAATACTACTGTATAGTTCAGTTATTTTAAAGGTTAAGCAATGGTTTCAGACCGGTGGCAGGAACTTTCGGTGCACCTTTAAAGTTTTAAAAACTTTAAAGTAGCTTCGGGCAAGTTACTGCTACAATCATAATATCACTTGAAGTTGCAACAACATTAAAGTAATTATACTAAGTAGCAATACCGTTCCACACACTTTAAAAAGCTACTCAAAAGTAATGGAACTACATAGTTCTAATAAATAGTAGAAGTAACTACATAATTACTAAAATATTCCAAATTGAAGTAATTAAACCTATAAAGTCATAAATTTAGTTGTAGTTACGTAACAGCTACTCAATCAAAGTTCCGATGTCAGTTACCGCTACTTAGATGCTGCTTGGGTTGTCTCACATATTCAGTCATTTTCAGTAGCGTGCAGTGCCTACGAAACAGTGGAAGCAGTCGCCATACGACGTATGCGCTATTACGCTCGTACGTAATGTGTGCGAGCGTGATAGCGCATACGTCATATCAGGACTGCTTCCTCTGTCTCGTATGCACGGCACGCCGCTGGTCATTTTACTATTATTACTATTACACTATACACGGTGTTTCCAAAACAGCCTAAATAATATTTGCAGAATGAACATGTACTGCTGCTATTAGCCTCCGTCGTCGACAGTTACGTATTTAATCTAACTGTATCTTAGCCAATCTAACCAAGTCTTCAGATTTTCAGAAGACAAATCGGATACGTTCTGAGACAAAGCTTTCTTTACAGACATCGTGGGTTTACATTTTGGCATTTATTGCATTTTTAAATAACTAATAATATTTAATAAGCGGCATCATCGCAATATTTTGCAAACCAAAATATGTATCGTAAGGTACCCTTGCCTTTTAAGGGAACGTATAAATACACATAAAATATGATTTCATTAAGACCTCCTCCGTTACTATAAATAATTTTAATTCATGGTACATCGTATATTAAAATAACTGTAACGCAATGTATGATACTGTAATGATATAAACAAAGAGAAAATCAGCACTGCATTTCATGTGGGAGTCGTACGCAGTCATTATGAGGGGTATTATAAAGAATTCTTTATTGCTTTAAGTATCTTTTATAAAAGGAGTAGTTTGGACTGCGGAGAAGTTGCATGTTAATTACTTTTAAGCCGCCTACGATTTTATTATAAATGCAATACTCTTGTGTAATCCGATAAAGATGCTCACGAAGAACTGATATAATTATTGGAAATGTTATTAAAGTAGAGTTTGAATTAAATTCTTGATAAACGGAGTAACAGAAGATACTACGTTATTAATCGATAGTTTGAATCTCCTAATTGCGAGCTGAATGCCATGTTCTTTATCATCTTTAACTAGGAGCTTAGAGATAGGAAGACAAATTCTAAAGTAATATTGATGACGTAAGTCCTGCATAGATCCGGAAGGATAATTCCGGATCCCTCATTAGCTACAAGCTGCTCTAATTGAGCCTGCGACCTTTGTAGTCCAATTAGAAGTGGAGTTAAATAACAATACGCGTACCCTTTGACCACTGCTTGACCGCGCAAAAGTCCCTGAAACTGACAGCAAAAGAGCCTTTTATGTGGCTATCTCGCTTATTCTCCAAGTGGTCTGTTATTCATTTTCAGCTTTGTAATTATCCGCTCTATGGTTATGATATAATTCGTGTTTAAATAAAATAAGCCTTCTGTTATGATTCAATTTTAGTTGTTTGTGTAGTACAACAGGTTCAAGTGGGGTTATTGTTAAGCTTTCGTTAATAGAATTCTGAAGCTGTCACTTCTTCGGGTGTAATTAATCAATCATCGTTTATGAGGCCCACAATTAAGTTGCCATTTTTATATTTCCATAAGACCTTAACCATTTAGTACGCGTAAAATGTAATTAAGTACAGTTGATTTAAATGCATATATGGTTTGTTTTAAATATATGGATGCGGATACTACGTGTACATTATAGGTTTCAGTTATTTCATCATTTTTATTCAGTTATTGATCATCATCCAAAACCCTGTAATTTATTCGTTTCAGATTTAATTTCGTGGAATGCGTCATGCTGTCTTCCGTCATTGCGTTTTACATTATGCATGCACACATCGAATGCTAAATTTACACGTATTAACAACTATTGCAGCTGCTGTTCAACATGAAATTTAATATATAACACATGCATATTAAAACAGCGTTATCAATACATTTCAATTACTTTAAACGAGCAAATTATACGTTCACATACGAAATGAAATATTTTTAAATTCAGAACTCATCTCATCCATTACGCTGAGAAGTTAATTTGATTTATGTTGAAGAAATTCAAGGCATTATCATCTGAAAAAAAACGCTAGTACCATAGATTATGAAATAATGTTAATGTAATATTAAACTTGTTTTACCCAGAGTCTGCACCACTTGTAACTACATGCGCGAATCTTTTAATATAAAATCACCTTTTTCAAGTTGAAGAATTAGTGAACCATCTAACTATATTTTTTATTTAATTTAATATTTAATTTATTTTAATTTTTCATTTAATCTTTTCCCAAAAACTATAAGTAAGCATAACTTGATGCTCATTTGTCTCTAAACTCTTCGAAATGGGATGACCGGATTAGGTTACCAAAGCATTTCAATAAAATACACGAACTGCTACTTCGTTAACAAGTTTATTATTCTAATAAATTCAATTCTAAAACGACAAATTTGTTTGAACATTACGCACTGTAAGAAAATAAATTGACTAAAACGGTACTTCACCCTTACCTCACACTCTTTTAATCACTCTGGACACGTGTTCCAACAACTAGGTCGTCATCTTCAGCAGACACTGAAAAACTAAACTAAAATCTAAAAAATCTAACCTTATATACCTATAGAACTTCACGATTCGCCGGTAAACGGTCAAGTTTGATTGATTAGTAGAACAGTTTTAAAAGACTGGAATGAATAGAACCTAAATCGCAGTTCATATGCGCTTTTATATTCTTAATAATTATTAAATTTTCAAAACAGTTAAGTTCTGTTGGGTTGTTTACATTTCTAATTAATTCTGCGCATTTTATCTTATAATTTTGTTTAAGTATATGTAGGGCGATGCTAGACTTGCCATGTCTTTTAAAATTTAAATGAGCTAAATGCTCTGTCACAAACGGAATTATTTAGACTTGACATAATTCACAATTTCTCAACTTCCATTTCGTTTAGTGCAAATGTTACCAAGGTTACACTCGTCTACACTCGTCACACTGCAGCGGCTACCCACGCGACTAGACCATCTGCAAAAAGCATTGCATGCGAACCGCCAGTTATATGATAATGTATGCACCTCATTAGAAGTAATTTAATCATTTATATAGTATCCATTTATATTTGCATCTCGTTATACATTTATATATTCATCTCATTATAAGCAATATATTCATTTATACAATAAGGCTTCCGCAATATTCATGAGGATACAGTATATAAACAGCTTGCTTTAAGTCTCAACATTCAGTGGTAAAAATGACTACAACGAATCAACAGTTTGAAGCAAGCTGGTAAGTGACTTTTATTATTTATTGAGGGGAACTAGAATCAGATGCCCAGGGGCATTTATTACCTGTTTCCCTCTGCTTAGTTTTATGGGTCTCGAATCTGGTGTACAGAGGAATTGATTAGCTGACTTCCTGATGTGCTTAGTTGTAGTTTATTTAGGGGTCTCGAATCTGATGGCCAGGGGCATTGATTACCTGGTTTCCTAAGGCTTAGTTGTAGGACTTAGTGCTAGTACAGGGTGGTTCCGATAACCCTCATGTTTATGTTAGTTTTAGGAGGAGTTTGTACGTCCTCACTTATACTTGTAAACCAATGTATTGTAACGACCTTCAGTCACGTGACAGCTCTTTGTACCAAATCTTCAAATATCTCTTAGTTTGTCCTATATATATTGAGGTGATATTTAAATATTAAATAAATATTCCCCACCGTTCCAAATAAAACATAAATTATATACGGTGGATTAAATTAAAAATACACCCCAAATATTTTTCTTTATTCCAATCAGGCAGCTCAGGGTTATTCGATAGAACATAAATTGTTTGAATTATGATACTCTTATTAACTCTTATGCCTGAAAAAGGAGAAAAACTTATGTTGCAAACACTAGGGCTCCTGCAAACTGGACAACCACTGCTAAACTCTAAATTCAAAAAGAAAGAAAACTGGATGCTTGTATGTGCATCAATTAAACACATAAGTAATTTTAAAAACACATAAACTGTATTTAGTTCAAAGGAAAATAAATGGCAATTTTAGAATGAAAGAAATAAAAAGAAAAATTGTTCAAAATTATACAATAAGACCATTGGGAAAATTGATTCCACAGCTTGCTCAAATGTAATTAAAAATCGTAATAACCTGACATAGGGCCATTACAGTCATTCACTTGAACAAACCAACACAAATCAAAAATGTTTACAAATAAAAATGTTTATCTTAATGAAGAATAAATTGAAATAAAAGAAATTGAATTGTTTTATTTCTTTGAAAGAAAATAAGTTCTTAAAAGAACCTTTAAGATTAAACAAAATAAATTTGAAATATTAAGGATAAACTTTATAAATTTAATATTGTCAATCAAATTAAAGAACCCTTTTATTACGACCAACCTGGTATATTATAAAAATAATTTCCTTTATTTATAATCCTAAATTGGTATCACTGCAATAGTATTTGTAGACTGATTTTCTGTTTGAATACGTCAATACGTAAATCGATAATGGAGATAAATTCTCCCGAATTTATTTAAACAATCATATTCACTTTGAATAATTGTGGAACAGCAATGAAATCTTCTTTAAACTTTTAAAAATATTCAGGTAACACTTTAATTTAATTCGAACTTTGGTTTATATTAAACGTTGATACATTAATCATATGGTCCAAACATCTAACCTCACTTTAAATTACTGATTTTTAATCCGGAGTCGGGCATAGCTTTGCCGGAAACGTTTTGTCGACTGCCTTTGTTAAATCTGGCTCCAACTTATATAGATTTTGTTGAAACAAAAGCCTGCACTGACATTTTTTCAAAACAAAATCGAAGCACGGGAAATTTATGACGCCACTAACCCACACAGCTGTTCTTAATTTTTACGAATCTTAATTCTATAAACACAGGATTGTGGTACATAAAACAAGGATTAAAACAATGTAATACACTTGTATCCTAAAATGCATCGTAACCAAGATATAAGACGAAAACGATTGACAATGTACAAATCTCGTTATAGCTTAATTACATACAAAATTAAAATAAAACAGGTTTATCCTATACAAAATAGATGCATGATCACACAATACAACTAATACATATAAATTTTCCATAGGAACATCTTTACAATTTACAAAAAACATAATTTTACAGTCCGATACGATATCGAATCAACCAATTGATGCATTTGCAAGTTCCAGCTTTAATATTGATTCAAATAAAATCAATTTATGATCAAATTGTCCAGCATACAGTTCTCCAAGTGTTTACATAAAAACAATGGTGAGACAAAACAGTATAAGAGTTAATAATCGTCAACTGAGTCATAACGACAAGATTTAAACCTTCAATCATGAAAATGCTCAGAATTTTTATACAAATTTTAAAAACTAATTGTACTATATAAGTCATTACAAGATTGACCCAAATTATCTGTTTTCAGTTAACTGACAGCGCGAAACTGAGTTGGTCTCTTGGAAAATAGAAAAATTCATCCTACGTTAAAGATCGTAGCCTCTAAATTTAAACAAGAAGATTACTTCTTCTCTACAACTGAAAAACCCATCCCAATGTGTAACTTGGGTTGTATAAACATGTATTATGATAAAGCAATCTAAATGATTGATATTCTATTTTTATAAAAAAAATCAACCTTTTTATATGCATATGAAATGTAGGTTATGTTTGCATGAAATTTTTATTCTTGATTTCTATTTTAAATATTGATGAGCCTAACTGTGACCCTATGTGTAGCCTTTATATTAATTATGCCTATCACTTAGCATGTCACTCTTTTATTTTAAATCTGATATGTGAAATATTTGTTTTCATGTTTACGATCTATCGTTAATTAAAATTTTCAATGAGGTGATCTAATATCACCGCAATATACTTAATTACAGTTATTTATTATATTCCTGATTTATCCATGTAATCTACTTCATCCTTTGAGTTTCCTAAAACATTCTCAAGACTGTTATTCGAAATCGTAACTGTTTTTAAATCAACTTTTGAAAAGATAGTCTTAAGACCGTTCATAAGAGATGAACAAAACGGCAATTTTACAATGTCTCTTATCCTATTCTTAGTGTTATTACCTAATCTAGTAACAAGCTTAATTAACTTTATTTTCTAATAGTATTATATTGTAACGAATGGTAAACCCATATACGCCGTCATCGAACATTCCAGATGTATGAGTCATTAACACCTGCTTGTGTGATTCATCAACACCTGCATGTATAATTCATCAGCGTGAGTCATCGACGGCTGCACTAAACAATACACCAACTAGTTTAATCCAGTACGTTCCAGAACATTTATATGGGGATATAAATTGACGTTAGCGCACCGAAGGGGGGACAGTTAATATTCAACCGGTGAATTGAAATGTGCTTTGTGTAAATTGTTAATAGTCGAATGTTAGTGAATAAATAAATGTTATAAATGAATGTTGTATTAAAAATAAATAGCCTATTTTAATTTGTAAATATCTAGCATTTAAGTTAGTTAAACAGTTTATAATTATAGTGTTTTAATTAGCGTATGTAAATAATATTTCTCTTGTGAATAGACGATTAAACAGCATTTTTTGTTATTATTTTAAAAAGAACGTTACAATATATAATATGCTTAGAGGAATACCTTATATAGGTAGGCGAGATTATTTTAAAAAGCGCGGCTCACTTCGTTTGGTTTTGTATATGGCCCGAACCGGACTGTTACGCGTCCTTAAAAGAGCCGGACTCGTGTACCACACACACACACACACATTCGAACACCGGTAGTTCCGGCCCTGTTAAGTATATCTCAAATGATTTGGATACGATTGTTCCAATAAATGTATATATGGCAGTAAACCTCTGCTTAAGCTCAATATAACCTCAAAAATAAAATATTTGCTACCTAAATAGTGCTCTGTCCCTGGTTGTTAAAACCAAGATTAGCACATCGACGGTATGGTACCTGCTACAGATGGCATTTAAGACAGTTCCAACATTCGCAGGTTTACTCCCAATAATTAATAATTTGGAAGAACTTGTCCAAATCCTCATCCAAACAATTTTACGGGAAAGAGAAAAATAAATTAGCCAAAACAGTCGGTGGCGGATTTAGGCACAAGCGTTGGAAGCGACCGCTTCAGGCCCCACAAGTCAGGGGGGCCCGTAGAGGCCTCCTACCAAGGACCGCACTGGACACGTAACAAATAAAAGTTATTGGCGTGGGAATTTACTTTCTCGAAAAAAGTGAAACAAGAAACATATCATATCGTGTGTAGGCGGGTAAAAAAGGTGTACGGTCGACGCAATATAGAGTTGTGTGCGAAGAAGCAAGCATTCAGAGTGATAAGTAAAAGACCTGCAAAGCATGTATCATCTCTGTCGCTCCGTATGACTTGCCTTCAATGCCTTTTAGCAAACTCTGCGCTGTCGTCCGACTTACATTTGAGGAAGGGGAATTGTACCATGCTTTCGAATGGGTGAAATTCCTTAATGTCATTTGTCAATTGTCAACATTTCCCAATGTTGAAACAATCAAAATAAATTTTATTTCATTTCGTATTTCAGACAATGGTTTATATACTACAATTAGTAAAATAAAGTATATCTTTATCTCCGTTGTCAATGACACCGGAGTTCAAGACGTTCTTGATCTCCGTTGTTGTTGGCAACGTAAATCATTTGAGGATGTATCCTTGGTTGCGTATGGTGACACAGACAAGGCAACTTGCTTCTTTATACAATAAATTTGGATGAATTTTAAAAGGGAGAAATTAGGATTGAAATACGAAATAAAATAAAACAACTTATGCAATACGGAGATCAAGCGTGTTTAAATGCTTGTTTAAATCCTCGGCTGGCGCCTCGGCGTTATAATACATCTTCTCGGATTTAAAGTATCGCTTGATCTCCTAATTACATAATATATATAAAAGTTAAAAATTGTTAATGGACGACTATTATATTCACAATCTTATAGTAATATGTGTATAAATCACAGACGGCACCTTAAGACAGCTGTTTCGAGCTTTTGGTTCTCCTCAGTCCTCAGTTAGGGGCAGCTCGTCTGTGAGTCGTTCATCAACAAAACTCACCTTATTAAAACACGTTTGTGTTCATTTTGTATTTTATTTATGTTAATTTATTCTGTTTAATGAATGTTTTACTTTAAATTATATGAATATAAATCCATATAGAAAGAATTATCACCCTCGCTGGAAATCGAACCCTGGGCCCTCCACTTTCTGAACGACATTTCTACCTCTGAGCTACTGTGTCGACTACCAGCATATAGAGTTATTATTACCATATAAAGTTATACAAAAATTCTTATTGAATTAACGTAAACTTGATTTAACGATATATCTTTCTGATGGCTTTAATCCATACATCTAGAATAACCGGTCTATTACATAAAAATCTAAAAATGTTTTGGGAGTTTTTTATTTCAAATTGCATACAAATGAAGCATTAGTTATTCAATGTATGTATTTGTAAAATTGAGGTTATGATTTACTTACATTAACAAAAAAACAGCGGCGGAACAACACGACGTCCAAAATACATTTAAAAATGTGTATGACATTTAAAAAATTGAAGACACCAACAAAACTACTATTATTAATTTAAATAATTGTTCAGATTTCAGTCTTAATTTTAAATAATAAACGATTATTTTATAAAAAACCTGGTTTCCAGGTTATGGGTTGTAGCGATTATTATTATTATAATTATTATTATTATTATTATTATTATTATTATTACATTGAGTTATACGCATTTCTTAATTTTTACAACTAACACCTGTTTTCCACAAACCGTAGGCATTACCTACTTTTGACAACCCAGCATCTCAATTTCAAATCATATTCTAGGTTAAATATTTTTCCTAGCTTTTGGTGTTTTATTACGTTTTTGTGGTCGTGTATAAAGTATAGTGTGTAACACTTACAAAAACGCCAATTTGACACTCGTGTGAGTGGACTTGAGGGGGCAATTTCCTCCATCCCCCCAACCGTGAATTCGCGCCTGATATTAATAATTATACGTACTTAATTTTCGATAAAAAAATAAAAGGTATATAAATTGTACTAATTGATTTATACTATGGAGCCCCAAAAATTTGTAACGCTTCAGGTCCCTTAAGTGTTAAATCCGCTACTGAAGACAGTCGTAAGTGTTATACAACTTACCCCCTGGCTGGGAATGAAAGCTAATATTATAAACGACAAAGATTTTCAGTGATAGTAAGCCACGAGAATCCATTCAGAACTAAATTCGATTAAAGTCGTTACATTTATTTAACAAAAAATATTGCAAATCTCTTGTCTTTAATATAATGGAATTTAGCAAAAGCATATAATATTAATTGTAACTGTTTAATTATTATAAATATACATAATCTAAAATAAACTAGTTTTTATTTTTATTATTTATTTTTGTTGTTCTCTGTTATTGTTTTTTTTCATTCATATACAGTTATTTCAGATGTCGTTTGCAAGAGAAGAACTTTTAAAATCTTGTTTATTATATTTATTATTATAACACTGCATAATTTATTGGCTTTGCTCGAACCCCGTGGGGCATTTTAAACAAAATCTTATTTATTTATTTGTTTATTGAAATATATGAAAAAATATCATACCAGTATATTGAGTAAGTATATTTAGTATATCGAGTTTATTCAGTATATCAAGTATATTTATTGAGTATGTTGAATATGGATATCGAGTATATAGAGTATATCGAGTATATCGAGTACTTCGAGTACATCGAGTACATCGAGTACATCGAGTACATCGAGTACATCTAGTACATCGAGTACATCGAGTACATCGAGTACATCAAGTACATCGAGTACATCGAGTACATCGAGTACATCGAGTCTATCGAGTATATCGAGTATATCGAGTAGATTGAGTAGATCGAGTATATCGAGTATTTCGAGTATATCGCGTATATCGAATATACGAGTATATCGAGTAACATTAATTCTCGAGAAACTTCACAACTTGGGTACTTATCGCAGTTGTCAATCAACGAGTTGTGGTTTACTGAAGATTTTCTCGTCGTGTCAACATTGAAAGTCTGTGTAATTCGAATGTCGACAAAATTTGAATGTGTAATGCACAATAAAGATAGATGAAATTTAGAAATATCGTTAAGACTCCATAGAAACCATAGTATTCCAAAAGTCGTTAAAATTCTAAAGTAAAGTTCTAATAAGTACTAAAAATCATACTTGCAGGGTATTAAATTTTATATTATTGAATCCATCTCTAAATCTAACAACTAATTACATATATATGTAATTATGGATATCTGAGACTTTGATACTCTTATAATAAACATATTAAGAATTTGGCGATTGAAACTTCAAATTTAGGATCACAACTTTGATATTTGGTTTTAAAGCCTTCAATTTTAGAAAATAAAGTGTTTCCAAAATCATTAGCTTTAAAATTAGTAAGTTGGAATTGACTTTGATATTCCAAAATTTGTTAATTGAAGCAAACAACTCTGGAATTAGAAAACCAGGAAAAAGGTGAAAAGTATATGAAAATATAACAAAAATATCGTTATCACTGGATATTAAAGTCATTTATCGAAAGAAAACTTTTCTCTGGTTTCGTATAAAATAATAATCTACTGAAGAAATATGCAGCACATCCATAAAAATATACATACTCCCTAAGGCAAAACAACTTCTTAAACTAATCACCAAATCAAATAATTAATTACATCCCAATATGCATATATTTCAAATTTTTCTTCATTTTAATTTTGTTTCAAACAACCAGCGATAAGTAAAAAATATAGATGGCCCCCACTATATCGTCGTACAAGAAGGCTATTACCTGTTGGTCTTTATTTAAACTTAATCTGTGAATTAGCCCGGAGCTTAATATGTATCATGTTATGTCCAAGGAACTGACACTTATGAAATTGAATACCGGCGGAATTTTCGTTGACGACTTAACCGGTGGTCATCATAATAAACGCTGTGTCTTTAAATTATACGGCACGAAATTAGTTCCCTAATTTGCTTGTAACTTGTTTGCATTGAAAATTTAGAGTTGTTCATTTTTTAATGGATGCTACTACTATAAAATATAATCACTGATGTTACTGATAAAAATCTAAGAATGTTGCTTTAATAAAATTTTAAATAATTTGAATTTCTGATATGTGAAAAAAAGGATAATTTCTAAAGCTACTGCTGTTTAAATTTTTGCCTATGGTTTTTATAAAACACATATTTAAATATTAACAATTCTTTAAAGGAGTATGAGATCGTGATAAACGATTATATATAGTGTTCAACACGAAAATTAAAGTAAATTTACAGCCAGATTACAGCGGGTGGTAGCGATTTTTTTCTTTCTCACTATTTATGTTTATGTAGTTTCGATAACAAAAAATCAATAAAAACCACTTGAAAGGAAACCACCTTTAATAACTCAACTAAATTCATGTTTACTACACAATCGCATGTAAGTAAGCAGTTTAGTGGATAATAAATAGTAGAAGACTATGACAGGATGTTTCGCTCAATACCTTTTGGACTATAGGACCGACGACGCGACGATTTGTCTGCATCTTGAAAAAAATTGAAACCTGTATCGGCATTTACATAGATTTAATATTAGATAGATAGCGATGTATATAATGTTAAAGTGAGAAAGGATTTTCGATACAATTCTGCTGCGAATAGAATGGGGTAGTTGGTATTCGTAATATAACGTATGGGCTGTTCTTTGCCGCCTGTTGCGATCTTGAATCGTAAAGGCACGTAGGCAGTCACGTGACATAGTTTGTATCGTGTTCCTTAGACGGGGACAAAGGACCTTTATGACTATATGGAATGTTATGTCTTATTTAATATGATAGAATGACCTTACCTACAAACTTATACCTTTTCTGTTTTTTATGTAGCTTACTTGAATTTCCAACAGTAAGTTGAGCAATAAGAAGCACAAATAATTATTTTTATTTTTAACATTACCTACCAAAACAGTTTAAAAATATATATAAAAAGGGAAATATAATATCAATACAAAGATTAGTTAAAGTTTCACAAGTTTTATTAATATCTTAACCTGACAATATTGTTTCGACACTTTATGTCATTATCAAAGGTAGATAAGATTGATAAACAAACACGTTGCTAAGGATAAATACATACAGAAAATAGGTAACTAAATACAATACATACAGAAACTAAATATCTAACACTTCTAATAAAGGAGAATTACTAAGCTCAGTTTGTTCATTCATTAAAGGTACTGTGCGTTTATGCCTGTATATTTCAAAAGCTTCTAAAATGTCTAATTTGTGTTTGTTGTTGCAAAAATGTAAGAATTTAATGTTGTTTTGAGGTGTCATTGGGTGGTTCTGTTCCAAAATGTGTTAGGCATAATTCGATTTTTCTGGATGTTTAAGTCTATAAGAGCGTACGTGTTCTTTGTATCTTATGTCGAGATTTCTAAGCGTTTGTCCAGTATAAACCGCATTACAAAAAGAACAAACGGTAAATGCCGGATTTCATGATATCTTGTGTTTTGTCTTTAGCATTGAATAAAAATGAAAAGGTGTTGGTGTTAGTTTTATAGGTTATTTTGTAACTGGTGGTTTTCCTTATTATAGTTGCAATTTGTTCTGATGTCTTGCCAAAGTATGGTATTGATATGTAGTTTGTGTCTTGTATTTGTGTGTCAATTGGAAATATTCTTTTGATAGCTAACCTATAATCTTTTTGTTGAATTAAAGTGTCAATCATGTTATGATTATAATGGTTTGCATGTGCTAATTGTTTGATGATTGAAATTTCTTTATCAGAATGTGATCGTTTCATTCATATCTGCTTTAACGAATTAGAAAAACAACAAATCATACATAAAAACCCACAACCACCAAAGCTATATGGACTGATTAAAACACATAAACACAACATGCCTATACGACCAGTAGTATCATATTATATCAACGCACCTAATCACATCTTGTCCAAGAAACTCAACCATATTAATAACATTATAGGATACAAATCGAAATACTCTGTCAAAAATTCATTAGAATTAGTAGAAAAACTACAGAACATACATCTTCCAGCACATTCAAAACTTGTAAGCTTTGACATTTGTAACATGTTTTCAAAGATTCCACCACAAGACTGTATTCCTTTGTTAGATAATTTCCTAGTTAATAGTAATCTAGAATTAGTAAAAAGATTAGAGTTAATTCAATTATTTGATCTTTGTATCAGTCAAAGTTATTTCACTTTTAATAATATAATTTATTTACAAGAAGATGGTTTACCTATGGGTAATTCTCTGAGTCCTCTATTAGCTAACATATTTATGGATAATTTGGAAGATCGAATATTTGAATTAGATCTTTCTAAACACATTATTTTTTGGTTTCGTTACGTTGATGACATTTTAGCTTGTTTTCACAATTCTTTTGAGGTTATCAATGAATTTTTAATTCTTATTAACAGTCTTCACACAAACATCACGTTTACACTAGAAACAGAACAAATTAGAGCTATTAATTTTTTGGATTCAACTATTACAATCAATACAAACAATGAATTTGATTTTTCCATATAGAAAACCCACAAGCACAGACGTCACTATTCCTAGCGATTCATGTCACCATAAAATACATAAACTAGCGGCTTATAGATCTTTAGTACACCGAGCTTTAACTACTCCAATGAAACGATCACATTTTGATAAAGAAATTTCAATCATCGAACAATTAGCACATGCAAACCATTATAATCATAACATGATTGACACTTTAATTCAACAAAAAGATTATAGGTTAGCTATCAAAAGAATATTTCCAATTGACACACAAATACAAGACACAAACTACATATTAATACCATACTTTGGCAAGACATCAGAACAAATTGCAACTATAATAAGAAAAACCACCAGTTACAAAATAATCTATAAAACTAACACCAACACCTTTTCATTTTTATTCAATGCTAAAGACAAAACACAAGATATCATGAAATCCGGCATTTACCGTTTGTTCTTCTTGTAATGCGGTTTATATTTGACAAACGCTTAGAAATTTCAACATAAGATACAAAGAACACGTACGCTCTTATAGACTTAAACATCCAGAAAAATCGAATTATGCCAAACACATTTTGGGAGAGAACCACCCAATGACACCTCAAAACAACATTAAATTCTTACATTTTTGCAACAACAAACACAAATTAGACATTTTAGAAGCTTTTGAAATATACAGACATAAACGCACAGTACCTTTAATGAATGAACAAACTGAGCTTAGTAATTCTCCTTTATTAGAAGTGTTAGATATTTAGTTTTTGTATGTATTGTATCTAGTTACCTATTTTCTGTATGTATTTATCCTTAGCAACGTGTTTGTTTATCAATCTTATCTACCTTTGATAATGACATAAAGTGACGAAACAATATTGTCAGGTTAAGATATTAATAAAACTTGTGAAACTTTAACTAATCTTTGTATTTATATTATATTTCCCTTTTTATATATATTTTTAAACTGTTTTGGTAGGTAATGTTAAAAATAAAAATAATTATTTGTGCTTCTTATTGCTCAACTTACTGAATATGAATAATCAAATTGTTGTAACGGTATATTTTTATCAGTTCTGAATAAATGTAGTTTTGCCTACATATTTACCGAAAAATCTTAATTCCCGTCCTGCAAATTTTTGCGTTCTTCTTGCGATATAAACTCGTGTTATACTCCAGACCCTGTAAGTTTCGATGCACGTCATCAATAATTTTTTCAAATTCTTTAAGGGCTGTTTTTTGTTGTAAACTTGACAAAAATAAATATAGGAGTGCTTGTTTTTAAAGGTTTTTGAGTTATTATTTTGCACATGTAAGTTTTACTGCAATCCAGTAAAATCATCTTATTTATTCCCATCTATTATATTTTGAATTTATATAGTCGAAATAAAAACTGTAATGGAATTAACTGAGTATGACTTTCATATTTGTCTTTCGACTTTGGTAATCCTGCTGTTTCTCGTTTGCTCGTTTACATATCGGTCTACAATCGATTTTTATGTTCATTGTTTTCATTTGTGTTTTGGCGTTTGTTGGTTGTGGTCATAAGGTTGAGGTCGATGGTTATATATTTGCGACTGTGCTTCGCGAGATAGTTTGTACACGTGTCTACATGTTGCATAACTATTAAAAACCGTTTTTCAAAACTAAATAATTCGTTATCTTGCGTAATTTCTTCGATTTACACGAATATTAAAGTGAGGTTAGGATGACACCCCCCGCTTTTTTGACAGTCAAAGTAGCTAATATTATCCTTAGTAAATTAATTTGAGGAAGAACGTAATAATGGTGCCCCAATCTTACCACTCACTGCAGTAAGAGAGGCAGGTACGTTTAAGAATGTTATACAATGGATATGTGTATCCATGTAATTCAATTATAATTTAAATGGTTGTTTACAGAGCTGCAAATGCTCTTAACATCAACATTTGCACAATAAGTGGTATTTCTAAAGCATCAAGAAACAATCAGCTTGTGGGCAGTCCTAAACGGAAAAGAATACGCATGAATCATGTTAAAAACATAAACAATTTTGACCAAGTAGCTATCTGTAATGTTGTTTATGAGATGCATCAGAAACGTTCGTATAAATAATTTGACTGTTCTCCAGTTCAAGTTCGCCACCCGCAGTCGTATATGCTATATTTCACTCGATGCGTCTCAGAGAGCTGAAGAATAGTGTTCATAGTAAAGTTGCAAGGGGGGAACAGTAGTTTTCGAGATAATCGCCAAAGACTTATTTGGAAGATGAGCTAGGTATGTCGATTGTCTTGGTGAAATGAACAAAAATAACTTCTTGAAGTGGTTTAAGCACCAACTGCTAAAGAATTTAGAAGAGCTTTTAATAATTACTTTAGACAACACCAGTTATAACCGATGTATTGAACACAAGCCGCCCAATAAGGACAATAAAAAAGCAGAGATACAAGAATGGCTACAGAAGATGAATATACCATTCGATGACCATCTTACTTAAGGCAGAATTGCTTCATATAATGGAACGGTAGCTTTAAGTTTATGTTTTAGTTAATTATATCTAATAAGTAATATTAATCTTCTCTGCAAAAAGGCTGACTTTGCAGTATGGTCACAGAGTACTCTTTCTTCCACCATATCACTGCATCTATAAACCAATCGAAAACAATATATTAACAAAGTCGAACAAACAATAAACAAGCAATGGGAGAAGGAAGTTCGATTTGATATTGATACCCAACACCTTATAATACATGTCGGCGATTCGAACGATGACAGCAGCTGCTACGGCGATGGTAGTGAAGACAGTTAGAATTTAAATGTATTTTTGTATATTTTAGAATAAATGTATATTTCTGTATATTGTTTGTTTATTATTATACTGTATCTTATTTGTCTGTTTAGAAATTAAATAAAATTATGTAGTTGTGTTATTTTAAGTATTTTCACAATATGCTATATACCTACTTAGTTCAGTTACTTATGTTCAAAAAATCTTTTTATTTTGTTTTAATCGCTTTATTTTATCGTTTTACAAACTTAAACACATCTGGCGTTTTGTTAGTTCATGGTAAGGTACGTACGTACTTCAGCAAAACAGACAAATAATTCTTGGAAATGCCTATTTAATCTTAACCTATCCTAATTCCAGTGACACCCAATAAGCTTTTGTAAATTATACGAAAAGCCTTTTTCGCGTTTATTATTCATTTTTCTCTTTTACTTGTATAATGAAAATGGCTTATTTTTCATTGCACTATTTGCCATTTCAATTAATGATCCAAGTGCCATAACATCCTATATACGAGGGAAGATCAATATTTACGGTCCCTGATATAGAAAGAGAAAGAATTTTTAAAACATTATTTATTTATTTCTCAACATAATCTCCCTGGACTTCAATGCACTTGGTCCACCGATGTTCCAATGCTTCAATGCCTTTCAGGAAGAAGTTTTCCGGTTGCTCCTCAAACCAGCCATTTACTGCGGTCATAACTTCATTATCGTCTCCATATTTTTTTCCACGCAGGTTTTCCTTTAATTTTGGAAATAGATGGTAATCACTGGGAGCCAGGTCTGGTGAATATGGAGGGTGTTCTAGGATTTCAAAGCCAGCGTTCTGTATGGCAGCCATGACAATGCAGCTCTTGTGGACTGGAGCGTTGTCCTGATGGAACAAAATTTTTTGTGCCAACTTTCCTGGTCTTTTTCGGTCGATGCTTTCGCGCAATGTTGGAATTAACCCTGCATAATAAGAACCCGTTATTGTGTGTCCACGCTGCAAATAATCGATCATCAAAATTCCTTCTGCATCCCAGAACACTGTGGCCATAATCTTTCCAGCCGCCCGTTGAACTCGAAATTTGCGTGGAGGTGGAGAACCTCTGTGATGCCACTCCATACTTTGTCTTTTCGTCTCAGGATCAAAATGGTGCACCCATGTTTCATCCACAGTCACAAAGCGAGTGAGAAATTGCTTCCGATTGGCCTTCAGGTACTCCAAATTGGCTTCCGAATGCAGCACTCTAGAGCGTTTCTGATCGACGGTCAGCATCTTTGGAACCCAACGCGCCGAAATTTTTCTGAGATCAAGAACATTTCTTAAAATATTTTCAACTGACCCATAAGAGATGTTCGTTATTTCCGCGATATGGCGAATAGTCAGTCTTCTATCTGCCATTACCATATCATGGATAAAATTGATGTTTTTGTCAACGGTGACACAGACTGGACGTCCCGCACCTTTCGCATGTTCGCAAGTTGTTCTGCCTAATCTAAACTCACGAGACATATTTTTCACCACTTGGTAAGAAGGGGCAGAGTCCCCTAAAACGTCTGTCATATCCTTGTGAATTTCAGTAGGTGTTAATCCTTTTTTTTGCAAATACTTTATCAGCGCTCTGACTTCACTT
The DNA here is from genome assembly GCA_929113105.1 of Agrypnus murinus. Classification (NCBI taxonomy): domain Eukaryota; kingdom Metazoa; phylum Arthropoda; class Insecta; order Coleoptera; family Elateridae; genus Agrypnus; species Agrypnus murinus. The sequence goes on along the minus strand of OV816029.1, from coordinate 122,557,181 downwards.
TTTTCCATTTTTAAAAATTGTCTGTTATCGACCAGCTTAATTATTAATAACTTTCAAAGAACAACACGCACCTACGCAAAACTTGACACAACAAATAATTAGTAATGACAGTTCTCATAGAAAAATGAGTGACGATATCATGCAAAGCCTACTATGTCAGGGACCGTAAATACTGATCTACCCTCGTACATGTGCTAAATTGGTTGCATACACATAAGTAGTCATTCCACTCATGCAAATAATGTAAACATACTAATTTAATGGCGTCATTTGAGGTTATGACGTAGGATCTGACGTGCATTGGAACTTACAGGATCTGGAGTATAGTATTTGGTACAAATAAACCTATAAAAATTATTTTAAAAGGTTGTGTTTCAAAGTTTCTTAGAGTTATAAAAACATTTGGGCAATAAATTATTTCTTTCTGTGTTTTATTTACGCACATGTACGTTGGTTAAAAGGGCTTCTTTGTTAAAACCTTGAAAACTATTAAATATGGTTTATGGTAGATCTAACTTTGTTTAGTTTTCATAGATATTGCAGTTTGGTGTTCCGTGAAAACACTATAAAAGAATCTCCTTTATCTAATAAATTATGTTTGCTACGTGTTAAAAATCTCTTTCGGTTATTTACATCTGCGCTTAAAATGCTATACATCAGCAAACCTCGCTTTGAAACATTATTACGTTTCTATTTTTGTCTTCGTGAAAACAAGACTGCGTAATTTATAGTCTTTTAGGGTCAAAATCTAGTATTGGAATTAAGAAAACTTCCCCTATTGACTACACGTGGACAGTATAGCCCTGATTTGTTTAGGCCAAACCACGCGACTCTTTGATTGGTGTATGCAGAACTGCACCCTCCAAAATATTCCGTATATAATAAAATAACCTTGGGTTTTGAGAAGAGACTTGACTTCCGTTGTTGATTCGAGACAGTGCAGTTTAACAATTCAGTCAATGGTATGAATACAGAACAGTTGATAGATAATAATGGTCCGATATTTCGTGATAGGCCATTAAATAATTATTTCTACCGTTCCAGTTTTAACTAGTGAATTGATGTTATTAAAAATCGAGTGGTTCTTAAGATTTTCCGGAATCATCGTTATAAAATTACAGATAAAATATTTGTTTGGGGATTATCGTTTATTTGTAGATGGATTCATAATAAAATTAATCAATTCCCGTTCTATACGCCGATAAGAATAAATAATTATCGATTTTATCGGAAGCAACTAAACTAGCAAGAGATAAATAATTTTGAATTGTTTAAAACTTTAAATACATTACCGTTAGTTATCGGACGCAAGTTATTATAAATAAAAATATAAAAAACAGGATTGTTTTAACTGTGATTTAATAAAGAAAGTTAGTTGAACCATATGAGTTGTTTCGAATGTTTTGTTTGGTTGAAATGAACTACCAAAAAGTTTCTTTGGACCTGGTGCAGTCAAGTTTAATTCATCACAAGTCACATTCAGCAATTATCACATAATTAAGAAGCGTTTCCAGTTTCTATCAGTCAATAGTAATGGTTTCTGTGATGCAAGTAATTATTGGCTTTGTATGAAATCGATCTAAAGGATCAAGGTATTGTAACCTAAGAATTATCTGTTTTGTTGTGTAATTTTTGAGTAGTTTTTGTTCTTGTTTATGGATTATTTGGATGTGTTGATATTTATCATTTATTATATAATGCTAATGCTAATGCTAATGCTAATGCTAATGCTAATGCTAATGCTAATGCTAATGCTAATGCTAATGTTAATGTTAATGTTGATTAATGTTGTTCTTGTGATAAAAGGTTTGTACCTTTTATCGCATGCGTATGCGATAAAAGGTTTGTACCTTTTATCGCATGCGTATGCTATGTTTTTGTTAGAATTTTGCTAAAAAGTACTAATAAAATTAATAAAAGCCTTTAATAGGTAATCTTGTGACGATTTGGTAGCAGCAAATTGTTTGTCCGGTATAATTGAAACACTTTTATAATAAACTTCTTTTTGCAACAGATGGATTTAAACAATTAATTGATTTCACTCTTTCCAAATTGGGAGTAGATATAAATATGATAATTTTTAATTACCATAATTTATTTCAGTTATTTTAAGAATCTAAGTGATGTTTATCACTACCACTATTTTTATATTTTAACTATTTGTTTGGACAAAATTAATTCTTCTCTAAAATTTTGAGTATGTACTTATTTAAATAAAGTGCTAGAAGAGCATATATATATCAAAATTTTATACTGCAAAATTAAAAAAAATATATATAATTGATATTTCTTTTACTCAAGGTTGGAAGATATTTGATAGAAGATTTAGTGACTTGTTAGAAGTTGTGAAGTACAGGTCAAAATGTACTATTAAATTTTCATAATTGATATTGATTTTTATACATTACATCTTCTATTATTTTACATAAAAAGATGTACAATTAAATTACCAACATTTCTCGTCTATAGGTGTTTTAATATTAAACATAACGATAAATTTTTTGTGTACTTACAAAACGAAAATGTTTTGCTAACTGTTTTTAAGGCTTTGTTTTAGGAAATAAAATGCCTTTTTAGTTAAAAATTAAAACATGCCGTCTTCTCGCATAAGCAAATAATGTGAATGCGATATTTGGTACGTTAAAATCCCTACTGCGGGTGGCATTACTTTAAATTCACTGAAGTGGTAAGGTTGGGCATATCATCGGTGCGTAGAGGTACGTTTCGTCACCTTGATTCCTAATTCAGAAACAAACAAATAAACTGTTTTGAACTCAATATTCTGGAGCAAATAATTATTTGTTAATATAGATAAGAATGGTCTATTGCTAGTGTCGTTAGTAATTTGACGAAATTAGTTTTGCAAAAACATAAAATATATATATTTTTTATTTGACGCCTACACTACGTGGGAACCAACTGCTAAGGTCATCTGTCCCCCATCTAACATGCAACACGAATACACACATCCATAGTTGAGGTGGTGGAATTTTCCAATTAGAAAGTTTCCGTCGCCCCAAGTGGGATTCGAACCCACGACCCTCGGAACACGAGTGATGCACTGACACCACTCGTTCACCGCCGGCCCAACATAAAATATTGTTCTTGCATATATTTTTCTATAGAACTTCAACCAAGAATACAAGAAATGGGTCATTTTCGTAATCACACCGGAATAAAGAAATACGACCCGAGGTGAGATAAGATAAGAGTGCAAATTTCACGTTGCTAAGAATTTAGTGACGTACGCTAGAAACAACAGATTTTCATTGCTGTTTTACATTTATTTTTAATTAAGAAGGGGTTTGTTTCGCTACTGAATCTTTCTATCATTTATTTATCTTCATTTATTGTTTATTTAATCATTTAGATTAGAGCGTGGCTTTCGCGTAATTTAGATGCATTTTACACTTTTGCCCGCGTGGTTGGTGCTGATTCATTTTTGTATTTTTGCTTGAACTATTACAGAAACTTTTTGCTGAAAGATAAAATAGAAATGTTTATTTGTAGTAGTTAATAAACTGATTTAAATTATAAAATCTTATATTTTATGATTATGTTGTATCAGTTGTAATTCCTTTGCGGATATCTGTTTAAGGTTTAAATGAGATAAATCAGAAAGTGAGTATTTATTAAAAGTTTTTATTTTATTTGCAAAATCAATATAAAGACGTAGCTCAGATATGAATTAAATAAATTGTGAGACGCTTTTAATGTTATTCGAACTGTTGTAAGAGTCTACTGTACAACACAATTTATTACAATAAAATAAACTAAAATTCTCATTAAAATTAGATATCAGCAATAAATTTTAACAGTTGTACTTGTCGTATAATAAATATATAACGTTAATAAGCAATATGCTTAACTTAATAAATTTCGTGCATGTATCATTTTAACCGCTAGAATATATATTATAGTTAATCGCGATAGAAAAATAAACTCGTTTTCTTGATTGCAATTAATTACTGGTTTGTTCGCACTGACCACGCATGATTCCCGTTTTGTAACAAAAATCAACTTAAATACGATAAAATTGTAATTAATTAAAATAAATTGTAAAATCCCGCCAAGCACGAAATTTTTGTGGAATGTAATTAATACAAAATTAGACTCTCCCGGCAAGGAAAATGTATTACCTATCAAATTAAACGTCGGGACGCTATCGGATTTAATTTACATTAAATATATCGAGAATTAGATTATAAAATACGGGGTAAGTTAGATATCGTTTATCAAAATCACATAGCATGAAATTATTCTCGTCAACCTTTACGTAATTTATTCACCGAACCTTTTTGTTATTTCTCTTTTTCTGGTTTTTACCGACTATTAAAAATTAAATATAATTTTTGTGACTGAGATTCAGAAACAATAGGGATTAATTTTAATAATCAATAATATCTTCCCTTAAAATCCAGTTTTAAGCTGAACACGTAAACATGTAAATTCACTTTTAAACCCTCTCGTTTGCATTTGATTACAAACAAATTTTTGAACGAATAATAATAATAATAATAATAATAATGATTTTTATTGTTACATTTATTGACAATCAAACTTCACATCAAGGTTGAAATATGTAAAAAGCATCGAAATAAATTCTAAAAAATTTATTTTATTTTATTCTCCAAGTTTTTGCAAATTGCAAGAACAATCACTTCAATGTTTCATTTCTATAAGCTGTTCTTTAGAAAATCTCATATCTTTTGTTAGTCGATCTGCAAATCTGCAAAAAATCAAAAAGGTAGCACATGTTGAACGGAGCACATGTGAAAAAACCACCTGTTTTTTAATATACTATTGAGATGATGTAAAATCATCAAATTAAAAATTTCTTATTATTATAAAGATGGAACTATTAAAATCTCCGATAGTCTCGGAAAGCATAGGAATGATGATTGTTTTGTTTATTTATGGGTAATTCCACATCAAGTGATCCAATTTTTTGGAAGGTTTGACCATCACCATCTTTGATTTTTTTTTAAATTTGGCACAACTGTTATACTTCTAAAGATAAGTAAAAATCTAAAATATTATATTTTTAACTCAAGTGGTTCTTGAGTTGTGCCCTTCTAAAGTGTACAAAAATGAGTGATTTTGAGCATGTTGGCGTTTACGTTTTCCTTTATAACTTTTGATAGAAATAAAATAAAGGAATGAAACAAAAGCTGTTTTAAAGACCATCATTTGGGCTTTAAGATGATGGGTTGCATGGCATACTTTAATATGAAAAAAGAAATTATATTGGGCCCCTGAAGTCTTTGACCTTGAATTTCTCAGAAAACATATGATTAAAAATTCTGAGAAAAATTGGACATACAGTTGCATATCTTTTAAATATGTGTGCCAAATTTCAACTTGGGATCTCAATGGGATCATTACTAAATTATTTTAACAAGCTAGCATTGTTCAACATTTTACCATTACCCAAGCAGCATTTTTAGTCGTCGCTACGTACCAGCAACTACCGGTGGAACTATTAAGTTTTAGCCACTAGTCACAACCACGTAATTGCTACGGTTTTGTTACGTGTCTGGAACCAAAATGGGGAACAATTTTTGGGTAGCAGGTACATGGCGGCGTAGTAATTGCTACTTTCGTGGAACTTCTTTTCTCTTTGACACATCATGTCGCGTGGTTGCTCTCTCTCTTGCTCTTGCAACTTAACAAATATTCTATCATTTTCTATACTATATAATGCTGGATCGTGTCACAAAATGAATTACCAGTTTATTTGTAATACGTACTTAATACAAAGAGCGATGAAATGTTTGATTATTTTGTCATTCCAGTACACCAAGATTATAAACCATTGCAACTTTTCTGTTAAATATGATGATGATAGATCGAAAAATAACAACGCGCCTTCTTTAAATATATTTTTTAGTAAAAAAATGTCTTGAATAAAACATGATAAATATACACGAAATACTTGATAAGTTGTAAGTTGTACGAAATAAGTTGATACACATGATAGAAACCATTTTTATATTTTCCTGTTATGTTATTTTATGTGTTTAAATAAAAGATACTCAATTATTGTCATTAATTAACTTTATTAATATTGAGTGAGCATGGCGAATTACATACACAATGCATAGACTGTAGAAGACGTGTATCCTCCAAGCCGGCTCGAGTGTTACTGACGCTCGCCGGCGACGCGGGCCAGGATTGGTTAGTTACATCACTACAAATGTTGCCAACTTCAAGCTACATACATAACAATCCCTAAGGCACAATTTGGCATCAATTTGTTATTTTTATTGATGGTTATATAGTAAAACATCTATTAACAATCATAACAAATTGCAAATTGATTAATGATTATTGATTAATCCAACATTTTACAAGTAAATATGGAGATGGAGTAGTTTACGAAAAATTACTTTAATGTGATTCTCCTGGGTAGCAAAAACGTAAGTGTTACATTCAATACTACTGTAAGGTTTTAAAAACTTTAAAGTAGCTTCGGGCAAATTACTGCTGAAATCATAATACCACTTTGAAGTTGCAACGACTTTAAAGTAAGTATACTAAGTGGCAATACCGTTCCACATACTTTAATAGTTACTCAGAAGTAATGAAACTACATAGTTCCAATAAATAGTAGAAACAACTACACAATTACTAAAATATTCCGAATTGAAGAAATTAAACCTATAAAGTCATAAATTTAGTTGCAGTTACGTAACAACTACTCAATCAAAGTTCCGATCTCAGTTACTGCTACTTAAATGCTGCTTGGGTAATAATGTTTTCAATATTGGGAACATTGGGAGTTTTGTTTTATAAATGATTATTTTCTGTATTGATTTCATAATGATCTAGGACAACAATGCTGATATGATGGTATTTTTTATTATTTTATCCTCTGCATTTACACTAAAAAAAGAATAAAATAGCATCATAGTAGTCTGGCTGTCCTAGATCGTTATGAAATCAATAGTACATACTGATACTAACAGTGGTATGTTTTAAAAAAAATTATTAATGATCCCACTGAGATCTCAAGTTGAAATTTGGTAGACATAGGAATTTAAAGAATATGCAAAGTTTTAAAAAATCATTTAGGAATAATTAACGTTTTATCTAAGTCAGATTCTTTGTAAGTAATTACTCAGAACAAAGAGTAATCGTTCATGAAACAAAACTCTAATACCAATAATATAGTTACCAATATTGAAAAATATATTTATGTTAAAATGTTGGACATTGCTATTTTGTTAAAATAATTTAGTAATGATCCCATTGAGATCCCAAGTTGAAATCTGGCACACATATTTAGAAAATATGCAACTCTACGTCCAACTTTTTTTAAAGTAGATCCAAATACAGTGACTGGTCGTACATACAGTTTAAGTTATCAGGAAATGGAATTAGTATGCAGTATTTTACATTAATACTGTGCATCAAATTAAAATTTTCTTTATAGCGGGTCATAGTGATTTTAATTTATTATAGTTGATAACAATTTCTATGTGTTCTGATAATACTCAAAAATTTCAATTCAAAGTGTACCCAGGATATCTTATTTAGGTAACGTTTCACAAATAATTTTCAAAAATTTTAAAAACTCGTACAGGAATTTATTAATTAATGTTTTATCTAACCCAGATTCTTTGTAAGTAACCTTACCAAAACAGAAAATAATCATTTATAAACAAAACTCACAATGTTCCCAATATTGAAAACATTAATGGTAAAATGTTGAACATTGCTATTTTGTTAAAATAATTTAGTAACGATCCCATTGAAATCCCAAGTTAAAATTTGGCACACATATTTAAAAGATATGCAACTCTATGTCCAGTTTTTCAAAATTTTTAATCATATGTTTTCTGATAAATTCAAGGTCAAAAACTTCAGGGGCGCAATATATTCTTTTTTCATATTAAAGCATGCCATGCAACCCATCATCTTAAAGTCCAAATGATGGGCTTTAAAACAGCTTTTGTTTCATCCTTTTATCTTATTTCTAACAAAAGTTATAAAGGAAAACGTAAACGCCAACATGCTCAAAATCACTCATTTTTGTACACTTTAGAAGGGCACAACTCAAGAACCACTTGAGTTAAAAATATAATATTTTAAATTTTTACTTATCTTTAGGAGTATAACAGTTGTGCCAAATTTGAAATAAATAAAAAAAGGGTTAGTTACAACTCATTGGATCACTTGACATGAAATTACCCTTATAGTACACATGCAATAAAAATAACTATGGACATGCTAGGACCCCTTTATGGATTTATGATGTTTTATTGTTTTAAAGGTTTACATGCCATATTATGTATAAAATTATTAATATAAAGCAGAACAAAAGTAGTACGATAATTTCATGCATAAATAACCTTACTTTAGTAAAAATAAATATTAAAGAAGGAATAAGAGTAAATCTAATTGTTATATAATAAGGCTTAAGGCTAAGGCTAAGCTTTAGGTAGCTTAGATTACAAGATTAGGATACCATTTCAGCTTTTCTGGAATGTTTTATCTTCATGTTAGATTTGTGTACTATCGTTGAGTATCGCAGATAATAGTTTTCCATTTCCCAGGAAGCTAACATAGCTTCGAGTAAATATCTCACTGAAAATAGTTAAACTAAGTCAGTATCTTGAAATCTATTAGGTCAAAATTAATTTACCTGTTTTTATCTGGACAATCTTTTATTGTATTTGTTTAGCATACAATTGATGTTTATTTAATGATTTCTCCATTGTTTTAAATTAGTCACTTAAAGTAGTATATCGTGAAAGGGAATGGTTGGAATTTTGTTTAGTTTAAGGTTTCCTTAAGTCAGGATTAACGATGGCATTGTGTTCTTCCACTAGGTCAAAATGGACATTTATGTTTTAAGTTTTTCATTAGTATTTATTTGTAACCATTGTAAATTTTATGTGAGAAAGTTACCATGCCTTATAAGGTAACTATTCCATGTACTAAATTAGCTGGAAACTGTGTAGTTTATATGTAATTTAGTTTTAATTAGTTTTGACAGCAGATAATTGCTGTTAATTTTCTCAGTTAATACGTATTTTAGACCATATAGTGTTTTATTTGTAGTTAATAGATTTAAGATATTCGTTAATTACGATCACATGTTTAAAATTTGTGGCGTCATAAACATTTACTGTCAAGAAAAAGTTTTTCGATTGTTTTTAACCAAAGGTATAAAAGTACCTGCGGGAGAAAACTTCAGCCTGTTAGAAGTAAAGGCTGAAGCTATGCCTGCTTGGACTAAAAAATTACCAAAATAAGTTGGGTTATGCTTCCTTATGTTGTATGTAAACAAACATCAAGTATTAAAATAAATCATACATCATTTATAAGAGTGTCACCGAACTTAAGAAGAATCAACCTCACTTTTATATGCATTTGTATGGAATTGCAATGAATTTTATTTTATTTGAACAAGTTTTTCCGATCGATAAATTGTGAAGTAATTTTTTTGAAGTTAATGCAATAGCTGTTTTCAACAATTTTGTGTAGTGTGTGCATTTACGCTATATATTCCAGTGGGAATTTAAAGTCTTGCACAGGACTTTTATTAAGTCAAAAGTAAGTGGAAACATTTTTCTGAGCAGAAATTTAAATAAACAATTTTATTAAATTTAATGACAAACAATTTTATTAAACTTACAAATAAAGAATAATGTTCTTGTACAATATTTATAATTAGTTAAATTTTGGTATTGGTTTGTTGAAATGAACTTTGTTGTAGCATCTCTGTCATGTTATCAACAAAACAATATTTCAGTTCAGCCAATTTAAATTAAGTTTCTTTGAATTTATTTTGTCTCATTTCATTTTTATCGTTCTTCTATACTTAATAAATAAAACTTGTTTTTATAAATTTTAAATCATTTATTTATTATTCATTTGTTTTGCAAGTATTCAACCATTCTGTAGCACAGATTATGAAATTATTTCTCATCCAACAGTAGAACTCCAGGTGTGTTTTGATATGTTTCTTTACAGGTATTGAGATTGGTAAGATTGATTTTGAACTGAGTTAGTCTGCTGGGCAAATGAAAAATTATTGAGGTGTTTATATTTTAAATCTATTTAAGCTAGCCGAATCAATTAAAATTATAAGTCAGCGCATAATTTATTTTTTGTCTCAAAGTGTGGCAAAGCAAGCTTTATTATCTAATTCAAACTAAATATTATCACTTATCACAAAGTCTTATTTATTTATTTATTATTTAAATATCATCTTGTAGTTTATTGTTGCCCAGAACATGGGACCATTTTTATAAAATCTTATAATATTATTGGAACATTTCACTATTTTATATTACACAGTAGCACGATTATATCAGATAACACGAGCTCGCACTTTACATAAAACGTCGGTTGGTTAGTAAATAATGACATAGATATATTATTCTTAAGGTGTACGGCAGTGGATGAGAGATCATGTTAATAAAATATATTTCAAAACTGGTTTAACAATATTATTATTAATTTAACTTCGAGAGACTATTAAGGTTATTCCGTCACATAATGATCAAACGTTACTCTTAATTATCATTAACGATGTCTAAAAAGTCTTGTCAATACAACGGCCTCCAAACTTCCCATGTAGATTTTTTTCAACAGGTCAATATTGGCTCAACAATAACGGTTGCAGTTATTGCCAATATTAGCAATACATGTTTATGAACTATAACGGAAGCTTCATCGATAACGTTACACCTTTATAATAATGTAAGTTAGTTAAACGGTTACATTATCTTTTTAGTTGATAATGTTGTCGCTAACTACTAGTTTTGTCTTGTTATTGTTATAATATATATTACTCGTGATGAAGATATTTATAACAGGTTCTATAATTATACATAAGTGAATGTAGATAAATTGTTTAAAGCTAAACGTATTATGTCATAAATGAAATGAAAAATAAATGAAGTTTACCTGCTGCCAAAATAAGATGAAAGAATTTAAATATATAAGGACTCAGTTAGCGGAAAACAATGGCGGGTAATGATTAGTAAACAATTAGTGTGGTTGATAAAATGTTTCTTTCCTGGTGTATGTAAAATGAATAAAGATTAATAAGTTTTGATGTAATTATTTGAATAGTGTGTAAAACTTCAAAATAAAATATTTATATAAGCTGTAAATATTCTCGAAATAATATCCATGTGCACATCTGTTTGGTGTTGCCATTTTACACCATTACACCATTTTAACACAGTTGCCACTCCTTACAAATTTGAGACTTAAAAAAGTTACATAATTTATGTTAATGATAATGTTAAGATATGATAAAACTATTTGTTTCTTTTATCACCTACACAATCATTAACACAATCACCTACACCTATAGTTGAGGTGGCGGAATATTTCAATTTAGAAAAATCGCTCCACCTTCCAAGTAGGATTTGAAGCCACGACCTGTGGAAAAAGAGTAGTGCTCTCACATCACACACACATTGAAAACATAATATAGCAATACTTTTAAAAAGTGTATTTCATATTTAATAGGAGTTCTTAATAGTCTCGGGAGGCATAGAAATTATGGTTATTAGGTTTATTACATTATTCATGCAATACCGAGAAATATAGACATGATAGGATACTGGTTTTATTGATTTAAAAGGTTACATACTAGATTACAAAGAGAATTATTAAATTAAATCAGAATCAAAAGAGTAAGATCTTTTCATGCGAACATAACCTTACTTTAGTAAAAGTTTCTAAATTTTAAAGAAGGAATATGAGTCAATTTAGTTGTTGTATAAAAAAATATGCTTTAGGTAACTTAGGTTACAAGATTAAGCTATTAGTTCAACTTTTCTTGAATGATTTGTCTTCATGTTAAAATTTAGTATTATCGTCGAGTAACGTAGTTGGTAGTTTTCCATTCCCCAGGAAGCTAGGACACTTTCCTGTAAATGTTTCACTGAAAATAGTTAAAGTACCTATCTCTGTATCTGCATATATTTGTGTTTTATGTAAGAAGATATCGGTAGAAATGTTATTCCTTGATTATTGAAATTATTGTTATATATCTTGTGTTTTTCCACCATTGTTTTAATTCAGTCACCTGAAGTAGTGTGTCCTGGACGAGAATGGTTTTGCTTTTGGTGGATGTGTTTTGCTTGGTTTAAGGTGTTATTAACGCAGGACTTGCATATACATCATTTTTGGCACAAGTCGTGATGCTCAGATGTATATTTGAGTTTTTCATTAGTTTTTAGTTGTAATCATTGTGAACTTTATGTGAGGAAGTTACCATGCCTTGTAATGTAACTGTTCCTTATACTTAAGTAGCTAGAGATTGTATAATTTGGATGTGATTAAGTTTTTAATTAGTTTTGTGACAGCTGATCGTTTTTGTTAGTCTTCTCTGTAAATATTGATTTTGGACCAGCAGTGTCTTATTGTTTTTTGTTATCTTTTTACCAGCTATCTTTTCATGTAATTAGTTTTAAGATATTCGTTAATTGCGATCATATGATTATTTTTGTGACGTCATAAACAATTGCGTTCACGAAGGTTTTCAAGTTTTTCGTTTGTTTTTGTCCAAAAGTGTAAAAGGGTCAACTAAAAGAAACAATTTCAGTCGGTTAGAATCTTAGATTGAATATATATCGGCTCCATACCAGAAATCCTCAAAATAAAGTTGGGTTATTTTCCCAGATGCGTTTGTAAATAAACAAATGTCAGATTTCTTTTAAAAATTATACATACCTGTTTGTAATGTTTTTTAATGGAACTAATATATTAAATATTTTCTTTTCATCGACCAACGGTTTCGATTTATCCAACTCGACACAACAGCTGATGCAGATAGTGTTTAGTGAATGTGAGCTAGTTTATAATTTCAAAGCTGTGGTGTGTTTAAGGTATCAATGATAATTCAACAACGGGTATTTTAAAAGAAAAAAAGGAGGTAGAGTCTCATATTGGATTTTGAACCAAAGGTAAGTGACTTTAGAAATTCCTTGATCAGAAATTTTAATAATAATCAATCTTATGAGATTTTCAAGTATAAACAATTATTATTATTTAAAATTTGTTTTCAAATATAACTAAAGAATTACTTTCTTGTGTAACATTTAATGTTTTTAGATTTTAATGATGGTTTTTTGAAATGAAATTGTTGTAACACTTTTATCATGTTATCAACAAAAACAATAATTCTTTTTAACGAACTTTTCAACAAAGGTTTCTCGATTTTTCATATGTGTATTATTTTATTTTATTTCTGTTATTCTTTTATGATAAATAAAGAAATCTTATGTTTACAAATTTTGAGACATTAATTTAGTATTTATGCAAGTATCCATTCATTGTTTAGCACAGAGTCTGAATTTATTTCTTGTCCAGAAGCAGAAATCCAGGTGTGGTTTGATGTAAGTTTCTTATCAGGTATTCTGGTAAGGTTAATTTTGGCATTTATGTTATTCTCATGATCAAACAATTACGGGACTGAACAACGAAGCCTACGGAGTAACAGAAAAGTTATGAGGTGTTATTTAATTATTTTTATATCACTGCATAGTTTATTGTTGCCCGAACGTGGGACATTTCAAATATAATTATTTAACCCTCCGGTTGACGGGTGGATTCAGAATCACACCATTCTACTAGTTGTGTACAAACTGTGTTTTACTTTTTTCCCCTAGTAATACATTGATATATCCAGTTTCTAGTATGCATTTGTTAACCTGATCTATTTTGAACTGCTAAGAGTAAAAATAGTTGTGAAAAAAACATTAACTTGGGAGTTCCCATTTATTAAAAAAATGTTACATGTAATGCAAGTTTTCAAAAGAAACTATAAATTGAAAAAACGAAAAAGACAATAACAATAACATACAATTATTTGTAAAGTATATGGGTGAATAAGTGAAAAAAAATAAAATGAGTGTACACAAATTTGACACAAAATATTGAATGCAAAATTTCGTTAATCAAATTTTGCCGTACAGTCGGCGCAGCATGGTTTTGTGTGTTCCAAACAAATACAGGAACCACAAAACTTGCACGAATATCTTGATTTGCGGTCCTTGCAGAATTCGCACCTTCTTCGAGCAGTTGAAGTCGTTGGTCGGGGCTCTTCTGTGACTGAGACACCTGAGAATTTAGCAGCTAATAGCCTTACTTTCCGTGGTAGATTTGGCATATTCGCTCGTAGTTTCATGTTTTCTATCAGTAACTCTTTGCCCAAATCTTCCAAAAATAGTCGTCTGCTTTTTGAAAATTCTCCATCTGGATTGTTCGTTTTATTTATTATGAATGCGTTGATTGCTCCTACGTTGAGCATTCCGAAAAAACCACCAATGGCCATCTTCTTGTGGTTCGAGCTACATTATAAGATGTAATCATCCTGTCGACTACATCAACACCGCTTTTTGTGGAATTGTAGAATGTTACTATCTCTGGTTTTTTATTATCACCAGTATTTTCGTCTATTTTGTCATCGTAGTGCATTGACGATACAAGTAATACATTCTTTGACTTTTTCGGGACATATGAAGTAAGTGTCATATCGGCATGGAATGCAAAAAATGAAGACTTTACAGGTCTATCTTTAACACTTTTAACTTCTTTCGGCAACGACTTTCGATTGGATTGTGTTGTACCAACTACAGTTAGGCGGTGATCATGCAACAAACGACTTACAGCTTCCACACTAGTAAACCATCGATCCATGGTAACATTTCTTCCAGTTCCTGATATGTGGTTCGTCATTCTTAGAATGACAGCTGTTGCAGAATTGTCTATCTGAAAGGGACCTTCAGGTTGGCGTCCAGCATAGATCTCTAAATGCGACGTGTAAAATGTTTTTGCATCCACTGTAGAAAACACTTTGATCCCACATTTGTTGGGTTTATTTGGTATGTAGATACGAAAGCTACATCTTCCACGAAATCCTAACAACATTTCATCTAGAGTCACATATTTACCCACACTATAATGTTTTTTACACTGTTCATTGAATTTTTCAAATATATCTCTAACGGCAGCAAGTTTATCCAAATTCTTTGGCCAGGGCCTATTTTACCATTAGGGGCATTAGGCGCGTGCCTATGACCCAACGGTAAGAGGAGCCCGAAGTGGAAAATAAAATCATAAAAATGTACAAAAAAGATTCTCAGCTCCGAAATCCCGAAGTCTCATTTTAGTGTTTCCACTGCACTTTTGTTGAAATTTCGTTGGCGTTTATGTATTTGTTTGTTTACTTTTATGACACCACATTCGTGTCAAATGGAGGATAGGAGAAAATTGATACTATTTATGTATAACGTTGAAATACACAACCCATTGTTTGTTTGATGGTCACTGTTTAAAACCAAGCTTCTCCATTAGTTTGGTTGTCACTGGTTTTCCCAAGCTTCTCTATTAGTTTGGTTGTCACTGGTTTTCCCATTCCCTCTGTTTATCGAGTTGAGTAACAAAATGGCTGTCTTGCATTAGAAGTTGAATATGAAAGATATATTAGGAAATTGGTTTTGGATATAATTCGCTTCAGCGGAGAAAATCTAGCATTCAACAGAATGATCGCTTGATTATTTATATGCGATCAATCGTCAAATTAGACGGATTACGTTCTCGTGCTACCCATTTAGGTAAATTCTTTTCATTTCATTTCCATGCGCTAAAGTCTCACAAAATGTCTTTCTATTTTAGGTAACCTTTTTCCTATCAGTTGCTTTGAAGGAATTTGTAATAAAAGACCTTTCAGTTTATCGAAAGGTAAAAATTCTGTTTAAATATTTAAAATTAATACAATATACAGGGTGATTTCTTTGTAGGTCTTTTCTTTTGGGTTTTGTTGCTCGTTGTCTTTTATTCCTGTTCCTACCCCTCTGGCCGTGGGTTTAATTAGAAGGTCCTTCCCTTTGGATCCGTACCTGCATCTATATATGTACCGGGTCGTAACAAAACAAGAAAATATCGAAGGGTGAAGCGAAAACCCCTAAGCAAGGCTTTAAATTATACTAAAACAGCCGTGGGTCTTCGAATGGTGGGATGTTTGTCTAAAATTGTATGTATTCTGTGTCATTCTATTTGTTTTGAGAAAAGTAAGAATATTTACCGTTACCGATAAAAAAAATAAAATAAAAAATTAAAGAAACAAATTAAATTCTAGTGTTAAAATGTGTTATGATTTTAGTTCCTTCACCAGGGCAATTTGAGAAGTTGTTTAGTTTTAATTAAAATATATTGGGCCGTATTCACATCTCACTATTAAGCTAATACCATGACAACCAGTTCTAACCTTTTCCCACCTATTAGAATTAGATAAAGCTATCTCTTTTCTTGTTGATCTTAATCATAACTTTAGTTAAATACACCTTTAATAGTGGTATGGCCAGCCTCGGTGGATTAGTGGTTTGCATGTTTGCTTCATAATCCAAGGATCGCAGGTTCGATCCCCGGCCGAACTGGTAATTTTTCATAGCGGAAAAAAAATTAAAAACATGCCTTCTTCTCGGATAGGAAGTGAAACTGTAGGTCCCGTGTCAATGCGATGTTTGGCACGTTAAAAATCCATACTGGGGGTGGAATTCCCCCAGATTCGGCTAAATTCTAGTAGGGTCGGCCAAATGATCATAGCAATCGGTGCCATGAGGTACGAAGGATGCTCCGCCATCCTGATTCCTCGCCCAAAAACAAACAAACAAACAATAGTGGTATGAGAATACGACCCATTGAGTTTCGTTTTTTGTTTTTAAAGATATATGTTTTATTTTATTTCGTTTTTTACGCCTGTTTGGTACTCTTTTCACTCGAATACAGGGCCTGGAATTTACTAGCTGAGCCTAGGGCCCATCTCAGTTAAAAATAGGCCCTGTCTTTCGCTCATCCCTTGTATCGGTATTGTCGAAACGTATACACTTCATCAGAAACATAAATATTCGCTGAGATAAGCTAGCAGGAAATAATTGGGGCCCTAAGCCCTGCTCGGACCAAAATTCGTATAATTTTTTTCGCCCCCCATGCTGAGAACCGGCCAAATACAGCAAACCGATAAACGTCTTCATGATATATCCCATATTGTGCTATTTCTGCCGATTTTCCGTTGTTTTTCATATTTTACAGTATTTTGGCAAAATATCTGATCAAATATCTCAAGTTCATAATACGAGCGAGTAAACACTACTCTAAAAGTAAATAATAAGTTAAGTTACATTTTTCGCCACTATAAGGATAAACAGGGGCGGTCACAAAAGTCGGGTATCTACAGATTGAACTGTCAACAGCCTCAATGGGTGTATGTGGGGATGACTAGTAGAAGTATTACTGAAATGACTAAAGAACATGTAAGGGGCACAGAACACTAATTTGACGCTAACACTAATGTAAAAATTTTACATAACTTAGACAATTTTAAAAACTTAATTAAATTAGAAGATATCGAAATTCAAAGAACAATAAATAACTCGGTATTGGTTTGTTTAAATGAACAAATAGAAATGCATGATTTCTTAAAATATGTGGTCTCGTAGTGCAGGTTAGATTAGTTTTTTAAGTGGGGACAATTTAGAATTTTAAGTAAGTAAACTTAATTATTTTAGATCTAGATGTGTATGTGTAATGAGATTCCAGGTTCTTTGTATACGTAGTATGTTCAACAAGCATGCAATGGTTGTGTTAAATATAGGACTTACTTATAGAAATGATTATTAGATCTAATTTTATTAAAAGTTTTCTACCGACTTTAGGAAAATATTCACTTTCAGGTATGTTAACACCATATTGTACGTAACATGGAAGTTTTTCAACTGTTTATTAAATTTACTTATTAAATGTTATAATTTGCTTGTAGTTGCCTTGCTTGAGGATGGCCTTTAGATACTGTAATGAACGGTATTAACTCCTATACTGCGCCGATGAACATTCACAGTTACGTAGAAATACTGCTTACTATCAGCAAGCAGATAATATCATATTACATTTCAAGATAAGAAGAAAGTATTATCTTTCGTGGGAATTGCTTAGTATGCAGTATTAACTTTCTCATGAGGATTGCTTATCATGCAGATAATATTGTATTACTTTCCTCGTGAGAACTGCTGAGTAATATTTTATTTAGATAAGAGAATCATATATATAGTGTGTTAGACAGTAGATTCATTAAGTTTTGATCAGTTCATAGTTAAGTTTACATCTAAGCTCTAATGAGCATTTATATTATTGTGTATTAATATTGTCATTACTTCCGCTGGTTTAAAATAAAGATCCAGGGAAAACAAAAAATCTTTTTAAAAACTCGTTTCATTTGAACACAAACGCTATATTGCTATAGGCATAAACAATTGCTATATATGCCTAATTCAAATTTTCTTCAGCGCCATGAAATCAAGAAAATTGGATGTTCTTCAAAGGTTCAATTTACATTTGCGCATTTACTAGCAAATTTGGCAGCCGGAAAGTCAAATTGCCTGAAGAATTCCAAAATCGATAAGATTTAAAGATATACTGCATAAACACGAACGTTTTCAGCGACGTAAAATGCTTGAAAACAGTTCATATAAAAAGGTCCTGATTCCAATGACCCAATCATACAATGCGTTTTTCTTTTGATATTTACAAGCATACATTTTTTACACTGCAGACGTTATGCTGTATAATATTGCACTATGAAGGCCATTACTTATAATTTTAGTACATGAAAAACCAGATATATCGATTTAACACGCATTTTACCTGCACTTTAATTGCATATACGTCCAGAATGTAATGCGAATTAAATGTTTTTTTAATTTACGAAAAATTCGAGTGTCAGCCGAGGCATACAGAATACAAAATAAAACATTCAGAACAGCGATTCTGTATGGTAAGCGATGTGGATGATTAAATTGTACATAATTTAACTTCAATTAAACATCTTGTTGCCTGCACTGTGTAGATTTTCCCGTATTTTACCACCGTAATTCGTTTTTTTGTAGGTACTTTAATGTATATTCACAAACATTTTCATATCAAACATTATATCGTACATTTCTATAAATGCTAGTTTATTACTAGACACTTTCTACCTTAAATAGTTGGTGGTGGATATATAAAGTACACAAAGGTCGAGTTTACATATAATTTTACATTTTAGTAAGATACGGTTAAAATACAAACATGAAATTCTCTTGTTTTAAAAAGAAGTTATTTCGAGCACTTAGCGGGTTACATAAAATTTTACTGCGAGTGTACTAGAACCCTCTTTAACAAGTATACGCGCAACACCATAATTTCCCTGGAGAAATCAAAATACAAACGATATTCGTGGCACATTTGCGGAAATATTAAGTATAAGAGACTTAAACTGTGCGTTGCGGTTTGTGGTTGAGTGCGAAAATGGGTAGCTGTATATTAACCAACAAAAGGGATAAATAAAATAACTAAACATTCAAATAACAAGGTTATAAAGTTTAACTTTTGTTATCATTATCAAAAAAAAATACAAAACTTTTTATAAAATGTTTACAGATTTTAAATAGAAAATCTAAATTGTACGAAAGCTATACCAGTAAATTACTCATTATGTCTTTATATATCGAAAAGCTAAAGTGATGCCTTACCATTTGAAAAATGTAAAATATTATTTAGTAAGGGTATCCAATTGCACCTTATTGAGTGATGATCCTAAAAGATTTCCTATCTGAATTACGTAAAGTTTCTTGTTTTTTTTTTGTTGAATGTTGAATAGGCCACAAACAATTTGTCGTGCCAACAGTAACAAGTGATTATTGTTTTTTAATTTCGTTTATTAATTCAAACTCAGAAAGATCTATTACCAGTACGCTTACACAATTGAATGCATGCAACAGATACTGTTATGCTTCCAAGAATAGATCACGGCCATCCACTGTTCACATAGTATCGGCGTGGGCGCATGTGTTTGATGCGTGGTATTGGATTTACTCTGTATAAAAGAGCGAGACAGAGAACCTAACATTAACATGCGCGACCATGTCTAATACTCGTAAGTCGCTGAATCGCAACCTTCTCACGCTTTTCTGGCAATTTTCTGCGTGACAGAAATAATACTTTAGCCATAATTCTATTTAATATATAAACGAGAGTGCTTGCGAATATAGTTCAGACTCGATTCGGAGTCTTCGGATCTTCAGGCAGTTTGGGGTGAGTGTCAAACAATGACTTTTATCATGTTTTGTTTTAGGCTATGGAAAAGTTACACTTCAGGTATGATTGCTGCTAAGCTACTGTGTCCTTTCATTATTTTTATATTAGTTAAACTGGACTTTGCTTTTCCATAACCTAAAAGCACCTACTTTACTAGGTATTTTACTAATTGATATTTAATTAAATGACAATTAATTGGGCTTTTAAAAACATGATGCACCAGGGATGTTTACTTAAACTCCAGAATTTAATAGCCGAAAGATTTTTGTGGTAGTAATTCACCGTAAATTGCCTCTAGATGTTAACTATTTACGATGAAAAGTATCTATTTTGATTTCTTCGGTTATCCAATTTAAAGTTTACCAATTCATCTCAATTTGTATATATTGCTCTGCACTGCACCGGGGTTTGTTGATGCATTCGTACACTGCACATAATACAAACCGCAGCACGATCCAATTCTTAATTTCAAATGGTGTTGTGTTGTACTAAACGGGACGTAACCTGCAGTAGACACTGTAACGTGACTGTAGAAAGTATATATGTGTAGAGTTATACACTTTTATGCACAGATAAATTATAATTAGACTATTATTGCTAGACTCATCTAAACATAACCGTCTCTTTATGGCCCAAGGGCCTCTTTATGGGCACACAGGCAATAACTAAATGTCAATTAAATGTCAGAGTTTTTTTGTAGAACTTGATTGGTTCTTAATATAATTTGTAAACTTATCACCAATGAAAATAAGGTGAAATTACATATTTTGGAATAGCAACTATAGTAACGTACTTCGTATAAGCACATAAGTATACGCACACAATAATAGATTTGAGAAACAATTTAATCTGTGCATAAAATAGTGTATGTATAGCGGGCATAACTTGCCTTTTATGGCCCTACAGCCTTTTTCTAACGCTTCTGGCCATAAAAGCTTCATTATGCCCTTAATACATAAATTACATATTAGATTCCACTACCTATTGGAGAGGGTCGACAAATCGGCAGGCGGCCAATTTTCTTAGGTTAAGGTGACAACACACGCTTATATCACATTAAATGACGATTACAAAGCGCGTACTTCACTCGCCACTTCACAACTACTTGTACTAGCGTCCGTATATGAAGCAACAGAAAGAAATAGACTGACTGATTTATATTTTTATACAAATGAAAATGTACCAAAAAATATGATATAAGTCAATTTGATAGTTTTTCAGTTTGATTTTAGAATGTGCACAGTATATTAAACTGGGCAAATTTATAATAGTTGTGTAAATAAACGGCATTAAAGACAAAACTTTGTTATTAGATTTAACGAAAACTCAATTTAACACAACTACAATACATTTAATTAAACCGCATCAACTATTTTATTTTAATTTTATTTAAATTATTTCATTCCTGACAATATTAGAGATTTATTAATTAGAAAGCTGTGCCTGCCCCCGATACTGTGTGGGCAACGGGTGACTGTGATCTATTTTTGGAAGCACACTAGTACGTGATACATGAATCCAAGATTTATTTGTCTAACGTGGCCCGCCTGAGTTGAGCATATAACTACGGTCTTCCTTTAGGGAGACTATAAGAGCTGTCAGTACTTACTGGTGAAGGCGAGGTTGCCTATCCACTTTCTACCATCTCTCCAGGCTAGTACCGGAGCTATTAACATGCTCACCCGTTCCCCAAACCAAGGGTCGGACCCTGAGACCAGTCCAGTCAAAGTATAGCAATACCAAACGCTGGCCCAAGTACGGCTTACGTACGTGATTCAGGTGTTCGTTTGTGTAATTTGTTCATGTTAGTTTGCTGATGCGGCAGACCGTATATTTTTAGTACTAGGCATGATTATGATCTATTTATAATTTTTATACTGATTTGAAAACCACAATATTTTTTAGGTGGTATCTTTAATTAACATCAATGCAACTTTCTGATGTAGTTATTTATAGCAGAAATTTAAATCTTTTTATCTCGGTCGAAGTTGACTTGAGTAGCATTTCAAGTTAAAAAGCAAATTGAATGAACTAAGAAAAATCATCAGTCATTAATCACTAATGTTAAACTTAAGTTTCCTACCCACAGGACCGAGCCTTGCTGGGAGAGAGCATGGGGACACATCTTCGAACGTTGCAATAATTTCAAAATTCTATAGAGTGTAGTTTTATTGTTTTCTTCGTTTTATTACACTAACTCTACCAAAACAAAGATAATCACTGTGTTATTTAAATTGCTTTAGAATGCACTTCTACTAGCCATTGTACTATTAACATTATTAAGCAATTTTGTTCATTTCTATAAAGAACACTTCAACATTAATCGGTACTAACCAGTAAAGATAAATTCTCAAGATTTAAAAAGGAACTAGGTTTCATAATTTATTCCCTTTGTTAATTTAATCCTCTATAAAAAAGGAAATCCCATGCAGCTTATCTTAACATTTACTTCTACAAAAAGGGTTAAACACTGTAGTGGCCAGATCTAGTCAGCTAAAAAGATACATATCACAAAACAAATTGCATTATAATCAAATTACGTAGGTGTGTTGTTACATACAGATACAGGCAAAATATATATATATACATGATTTTAAAATAACAGCTATTTGGTTAAATATAAAATTTTGTTTTAGAAAGAATTATTATGAAAATGTAAATAAGAAGTAGGTAGCTATTTTGATCTTTGCTTTTACAGTAACTTCCTCTTCATGTAAGTTCATTTTTATTTGTTTTATTTGTGTTAATTCTAGTTGTGTGATGTGAATTTTATATTATTTAATTAATCTAAAACCCAAATATATCATTTGAAACTATAGATAAGTCAAAATCTAAATGGTAATTAAATTTTAGAGACTTGTAAGACTTGTTTTGGTATGTCATAATAAATTGTAAATTTGACCTTTTTTGCAGTGGAAATTCTACTAGATAACAATGATGAATTAACGTTTGTAGCATCATTACAACTAGTTATTGTTAACTGGACATGTTATTCACGCCTTTAAATACGACTACTGTTTTATGTGTTTCACTGTCAGTACTTATTGATTTTTGGTTGATTTTATAATATAGCTAAATAATATACTTTGTCACTAAGAGGTTATCTCCCTAGGTACAAACTGTTTTATTATTTGAGAGTGTATTAATTTCAACGGTGGTAAAAAACCCATGATAGGTCGTGTAAGAGAATCCTCAAACCATTATTTTGTTTACTGATATTTATTGTTTCATGTATGGTCACAACGTATCTGTAGCTATGTCAAATATGATATAACTTTTGTTCAGTAATTGTTGTGTATTTATTTTAAACTGACAGTTTACCTTTTCTAGTTTATTCGTAAACCCATATATTTGAATCAATTTCACCTACGAGGGTGGTCCCAGAAGTACCCGACCAACAAAGAAAACACAAAAATTTTGGAAAAAGATTTATTTATTTCTCAACGTAATCTCCTTTCAGCTCTATACACTTTTCCCAGCGGTGTTCAAAAAGTTCGATACCCTTTTTATAATAAGAACTGTCTTGCTCCTCAAAATAGCCATTAACTGCTGACATCACTTCTTCATCGTTGGAAAATCTTTGACCACTGAGCCATTTTTTCAAGTTTGGGAACAGAAAATAATCCGAGGGGGCTAAATCTGGCGAATATAAACGTTGCAATAAGTTTGCATAATACTGGCCGTTGATCGTTTTTCCTTTTTCGAGATAGTCAATAAAAATTATTCCACGCGCATCCCAAAACACCGACGTCATAACCTTGCCTGCAGATGAAACGATCTTCGCCTTCTTCAAAGGCTTCTAGTGATATTTTCAAACAACTACCGCCACCTCTTGGTCAGGTCTAGTACTTCTGGGACCACCCTCGTACTTTTGATGATTTATGTGAATAAGATTTACGTTTTAACTATTTATAAGTATAAGCACACAACTATATCAACTTGATAAATTGGCTTATTGATCTGTAATGATGTAATCAAAATATTCATTGTAATCCAACTAAATAATCATTTGATCATCTATTGAACTTGAAGCGTTAACAAATTTAATCTGGGCTAGCATATTTTCCAGGAGGTTTTTACAGAACTTGCCGTTCATTAGTGTCAGGTTAAATACACCCCTCCTCGCTCAAGGTTAAGAATAAATTAATAAAATATTACAATCTGACTTTAAAATATTATCGATCTAGCTGTAATAACAATAAAGCAATTAGAAAAGTTTCAAACTGTTGACTACAAAACTACCTCAAGGAATTGGTTTGAAAGTATCATAGGTTTGCCTAGAATGGATCAAAAACTACCATCTGTATTCCAGATAGAACTAAATTTATTAGAAAGCTAATAGAATTTGCTTTTAGACTGTGCCTTTTTTATAATTTAAGAAACAGAAAATGTGTTGAGTACGTGACTGAAAAAGAAACATATCTTATAGAAGAAGGTACATAGTATTATGTTAATACAGACGGTAATTTTATTTTAGTAAATAATTTCTTTTTAAGCCAAGGTTAAAATTTAAAACGAAATGGAACAAATACATATTTTAAACTTTAGCTTGTTATAACGATGGAGTATGGAAAATTGGCAGGATAAGAAAACTGGACGCAGCCAAGCGGACGCGGCCAATTGGGCGCGAGACAAGTGGGTGCAGAAACAACTGGACGCAGAGACAACTTGGCACGAGACAAGTGGACGCAAAGGCAACTGGGCGCGAAAATCTATTAAGTATACATATTATATTAAAATGATTCTGATCAGAAAAAGTAAAATACGGCAATTATTGGCGAAAATCTTGTTGCTTCAAATTAAATAAAAATAAATCAATTACAAATGCTAGTAATTCTTCAAAATGCAAAGATAAATCTTAGTTCCAAATATTTCAGGTAAATATCCAACTCAAATATGATTGACGTTTATTTGTTGATAAAATATCGTATAAGTCACCTAACCCTATTTATTTTACAGATTTTAATCCGGAGCCAAGCATAGGTTCCACCTTTATGCTTTTATCGACTGAAATTGTTCATTTTAGAAGGCCCTTTTATATGTTTTCCAAAATAACAATGAAACACACGAAAAAAATGAATAACGTAAATGTCATGACGTCACAAATAAAAACATGTGTTAAAAATAAACACTAATCTTATTTGTGAGACAAAAAACAATCAAAATAATATAACACACTTATGGTCTAAAATCAGTATTTACAGGAAAAATCAATAAAAACGATCAGCTGTCCCAAACATTAAAACTTTTTTACATTTAAAATTATACCAGCTCCAGCCATTTCTGTACATGGAATATTGATATAGCTACTCTAGGTAACCTACTCATATGGGGTTCACATAATTTATCACTAAATACTAGAGAAAAACTTGACTTAAAAATCTGGCCTGTACGTTTTAAAACAAAATGATGCTTAGACAAGTCCTGGATAAATAAAAACATAAATGAATCAAAACTATACCCATTCTCGTCCAGAGTACTGTAATGCTTTCCCTATTTTGATATAAATGAAAGACTATTTACGTACATGTAAGTTTTATTCTTGACTGTTTTGGTGAGAGAATAAATGTTAGAATCTTGCTTTTATGAATGATTATCTTGAATCTGTTTTCATTTCGTTACTTTGGATACTCCAAATTATCCAAGGCACTAGTGATCATTACAGTGTACAGTACTCCAGGTGACAAACACAGGAAGTTAATTTTAACCCTATATACATCAAGGTAATGCTTTGTTTTAACTACTTGCAGTGAAATATCTACCCGAAACAGATTTGTCTTTGTAGCAAAAGTTAACCATCTGAGTTAACCAAACGTCATGCTCAAATCTAAAGTGCAGATAAAACATTCGAGAAAAGTGTAAAACTATCCCAAACTTGTAACCTAGTTACATAAAACTTATTACTTTTTATAAAAGGTAAGATGAAAGTATGAAATTATAAATTGCAACGGCTGTGCATTTTAAGCAATATATCACTGCAACATAGTCCCATACTAATAGGTAGTAGTTTCGTTGAAGTAGTTTAATACGGCCCTGAGAACCAAGTTAAAAATGGACCTGAACTATTTCAGTCCACTTTGTCATAATTACATGATTTAGATATTCAGTTATAACGAACCTCATTTGCTTAGTTTATAAGACTTGCGTTACACCTATAGAAGTCGATTTTATTATACATCCGTTCAACTTCTAACGGGCGGAAATATATTTTTAAATAATTATCTTTTTATAAAATGCCGCTCTAATATCTCATACAAACTTTAATGTTAAAGAAATGACAACTGTAGTGTGATCATATGTTGTACAAGTTAAATATATACTTTTTTTACTTGTATATTATGAGACGTTATTACGCCTTTATATCTCATAAAAACATTCCTTTTGATCACGCTGTATCTCACGGGCATAGGTAAATTTGAGACTTCAGTAATTTGCGTGCGGTTATGAGGGTATATTTCAAAATTAGTTATTATTTATTAAAGCTTTCGTATATGGCGGTTTGTTTTATATTTAAATTAAAGGAATGGAAAAACACTTTGTGTTCAGCTTTAGTTCTGCAATTTAGTAACGTGTGCGTGGTTTTTGCAGCTGCAAGAATGAAATAGACACAAGCACTCGAGATTGCTTTTTCAAGAATCGACTTTTAAAGTTGATTACTGGATGAATGTATATAATTAAACTTACGTCGAGTATTTTATGATAGTTGAGCTTACCTTTCCTTTTAATTAAAGTGGTTACTTATATCTCTAAACTTGATTTAAACTTCTAACCTTCAAGTATTAAACTATCCTGAGATTTTATGTTTATTATTCTAATAAACCTCAGTTAACGAGCAAAATTACTATATTTAAATTCTGGGAATACATTGATATAAATAAATTAAATAAAAACCTTACAGAAGGAGAATAAAATTATTATATAGAATTTTATACATATTAGAAAACTTAAGAGGGATTTGAAAAACCTTAATGTATCATACCTAATGTACGTAACTACATACTTACTTATCATACCACAAACCATGTGAAAGATAAAGTAATCTTTGTAAAAGCAAACCAATGCTTATTAACTTACTAATTAATAATAAGGAGCAGAAAGTTTTTAATATTGTTGTGAATTAAAAAGTGTGTTAGTTTCCTTTGAAATAAGTAGGATTAAAAAATGGGGTGCTAAAAAGTAGACCAATCTTAAAGCAATTACTTTTTGAGGAGAATGCGTGATTAAGTAACATATTAACAGCTTATCTGGCATTGAACGTGTAAGTAAGATAGGTTAGATTGCTTTTAAGATATGTAAACATATTTGTATGATATTTTATAATAATGAAGGATGTTCCCTGAGTTCGGGCAATAAAAATTCTTCACCATAAAAATTGTGGAAGTAAAATAATAAACAGACTGCGGCGGTAGCAACAGTGACGATATAAACAAAATATAAACTACCTTTAACCTTAATAAACTTTAACCTTTTCACAAAACGGAGCCTCACAGGGGGGGTCGTTTTAATAGGGCATTAAATAAATATAGATCTAGGAAACATAATTAAAGTACACAAAAATGTACCAAAATTTTCTTTAAATTGAAATGACAAAAATTTATTTAAAAATGAACACAGAAAACAAAAAACAAAATAATTAAAATAAAAAAAAGAATAAATTTTGGATACCCGGAATAAATGAAAACTCAATCCTAAGACAGTTAATGCCGTTTATTCAAGGAGTAATATTTCTGGCATCGTCATAATTTTTAATTACTAAATTATAACTAAATAAATACCTTAAAACTCTTTAAATTAAATCGAAATTTGTCGCCTAACGTTTACCAATTGATATAGTAACAATAAGGGTAATCCTCTTTTCCATGTGGTTTCTAATTAAAATGGTTGAAAGATAAACGTTTATCACCTTCCTTTTAAATAATGTCCAAATAAATGGTATTAATAAAAATTATTAAAATCCAGCTGCTTGCTTGAAATATTAAATTTATAAATTCCCTTCCAACATCAAAATTATTTTTTTCTTATAAATGAAGATTCTTCCAGAAATAAATTCACAGCACTGATTACTAAATTAAGTAAATGTAATTATTATTAAAAGTAAAATTTAAATTTAGAGGTCTTCGGTTATTGTTTAACACTTTGATATTTCAACAAAATATAACCAAGATTTTTGACGTTATGTTTACAAAATTATTAACTCACTACATAACCTTGAAATTTTAAAATTCTGCTCTGAACATATATGCCCCAAGATCCAAAATAACAGAGTTTGTCACTAAATTGGTCGCTCTTTTTATATCCTTTTTAAAACAAAAACCAAATATAGTGATTTTTTGGTGGAAAACAAAAAAGGAATTAAAACTAAATACCACGTAACCACATAATTGTTTATAATTATTAATTATTATTGTTTAAACAATTCAATAAATAGATAGCAAAAAAATTATCTTTTCAATGATATATGACACGTGTATTGAGATAAAAAAATAAAGCCACTATAGAAAAACGACCAAATCACATTTCCTATACAACTATCAGATAAATAAATTTAACTTAATAACATAAAATTGCCTTGGTACATCTTCCTGTCTTGACAAAATCCAACTTTACACCCTAATTAACATTATTTAGATATTGTTAGATAAGAAATCCATGAAAATAATAGCTAAACTACACTACTTGCATAGCTTGTTATGGCAAAACGCACAAATTTGCATTTTATTTCAATGATATCTTCTACAAAAAACAACCCCAACATTCACATTTGTTTCAAAATGGTGCCCAAGGAACTGCTTGACAAAACAGCAATAAAACATTTTAGCCGCAATCTATTTAATCTAACTAAATAAGAAGATTTTAAATTATCTCGTTAACTTGAAACATAAATTCTTTACGTTAATAATGCAGGTAAGGTAGCAAATATTTGCATACATCATCACTACCATGCACCTTGTCTGTTTTAGGTTAAAACTAGCCTTAATTTGTCCTCTAATTCATTTTAATTTGCATAAATAAGTAACGATACCACATAGCTGAACAATGAAAATTTACCAAGATTGTGAGA
Organism: Agrypnus murinus; assembly: GCA_929113105.1. Classification (NCBI taxonomy): domain Eukaryota; kingdom Metazoa; phylum Arthropoda; class Insecta; order Coleoptera; family Elateridae; genus Agrypnus; species Agrypnus murinus. The sequence goes on along the minus strand of OV816029.1, from coordinate 122,528,017 downwards.
AAAGTCAACTTTAAAATTGGTCATTTTACTGCCGAATGTGTTCTAGAGTGTATACTTATTAATTAAAACCTTTTCTTTGGCTTTATTGAAAAAAGATTTAATTAAATATTTTCCCCTTGACCCATCTAACATATTTTTGTTAGGGGGTGCATGCTTCCTATTCCATGTCAAATATCATGACAATATGTATCTATAGAAAAACACTCAATAGGATTCTACAGACGTGTGTTCAGTACTACTTTTAGGGTCGTTTTTGGTACCACAAGTTTATTATGAGACTGCACCGCACCTACCCAGGCCAATATTCCATATTGTAATTGTGCCGACAGAAGATTTGTTGGTCCACAATAGAAAGTCAAAGTGTAATGAACAAAACCTATTCCCCACGACTGGACGTAAATGTCCAATACTTACATTAGACTCGCAGTTGAATAACACGTCAGAGTTCTCATTAAACTTCTTTCAGGGCATGAGGACATTTAAAGATATGCTGATTTGGAACTTTGAGAATAATTTTGACAATTCTTTAGTTTATGGTTGTTTCCACAACATGGAAACACAATTTCAATCGATTGATTGCAAACTAAAAATAAAAAATCATTTGAAAGCAACCTGTAGTAACACATTAATAAAAAACATACACATATAGTTTTTACACATTTAAGAAAATTATGGGATAAAGCAACCATTAAAACGATTTATTAAATACTATTAATGATGCAGACAGAATAGTAAAACATTATTTCTCAAGCAAATAGATTGTATAAACAAATAACCACCTCACTGAGTTAAAATTCAACTGAATCCTTACATTTAACGATGAAACCACAAAAAAAACTTTTTACAATTCACGAAATGGAGGTACCTATGGAGGTAACTCTTTAAGAACGTACCTGTTTTCTAGCGGAACGAAGACGATTTACAACGATTTTAATGGTTTTGGCGACAAGAATTTTCTAGGGATTCTTTACTTACCTTGAAGTGGTATGAGCAAGAGATTATCTTATATAAAGAATCTGTGGTTTTGGGGGCGTTATACTCTTTAATTTACCAAGAAGGAATTTATAATAAAAATTAAAAGGCAGAGGAGCGAAGGTTTTCTAATATTTATTTATTAAAATCTAAGATAAATTTCCTATCTAATGCAGCCTTATATAAAGGTTTTATTTAAACAACGAATTAGGTGTTCAGAAACACAAGAACTGGATTGTATGCACTCAAATGACCAAAATGTTATTCGCATATTTTTTAATACAATTAGGTCCATCAACGAATTTTAATTGTGAATAAAATTGGATAAAATTGGATAAATCACTATAACTTCATCTATTTGTGAACACACGTTAGATATGTAACACTACCAGTTATCATAATTTCCAATTTAACATTATTAATTTTGATTTTATCATATGGTGATAAATTATTTTGATAAAATTTAAAAATAAGCAGCGTGTGTTTTTTTAATATTTAAGTTTAATAGATTTCTATCCAGTCAGTAAGAAGTAAAGTCATATTTTAGCTAGTTTTATTGCAGATACTTATCTACAAATCCCCAAAAATAGCAGAGATTCTAGAAAATACACCCAGGTTCACTGAATATTAACAGGAGAGGTAAACCCATACAAAGCATGTTTCAAGATATTTCCCAATTCAAAGATCCAGATACAGAAATGCTTAATTTCCAATTCAAAGGTTAGACCGCTAACACAACGATATGTTAAAGTTACATAGCTAATATAATTACATAATGGAATATAATTACTTGTGTTTACGTTTTATATATACAGAACGTAACAACATGACACGTAACAAAAAAGTCTTATCGTTATGTAACCTCCTTTGAATATTACTTTCTAAAATAATATTTCCTGGACAAATCCGTCTTGGCGGAGAGCTATGCGGCCTTGCCACCGCGTTCTTAGTAGGCCCGTAGCGGAATGGAATTCCGTATCTTAAAATTTAAAGAAGGGCGAGTAGATTTTACAATGTTCTACCCAACCACCAATTGTAATTATATCTCATAAAATCTAAAATGTACGAGTAGTTCCGAAGGCACTATATTCTTTTGTTGGCATTTTCCAAAGGTTTGATTCAGGATAAATACACTATTTGCTTGAAAGGGGGTTATAAATTATTCTACTTACATTTCTGACACGAAGCATTTATTAGTGTGTTTCAAGGGAATAATCTTTGCTTAAGATAATTCGTATTTTACTAGATTTTCATAGATAGATTTTAGAATAATTAAAGAAAAGGTTTTTCCACAAACATTAGGAGTTTTTATATCAAATTTGTATATTGTTTAACATCCTTTGTAAAGTAATTTTATTCTTGTTTTAATTTATTTATTAATTTAAGATATATTTTTTGCCTGTAGTTACCTGAGAATGATCTTTTAAATTATTCTAATTTATTTTTGTGACCGAAACATATATAGCACTATATTAAAATTGATAAGATTTTGTTTGGGTGAACTTTGAGCTAATTTTCTTGGTATCAACAAAAACCAAACTGTGAGAAAATGAACCAATTCAGTTAGAATAAAAGAATTAAGTTGGCAATTGCAATAAATAAAGTGATATATCTCAATATGTCTCAATTGTCCACTGTCTTGTTGAGGGATACAGTTCATTAATAGTTTTTTTTTGTTAAAAAATGATGATTTTATTTGATTCTCGTGGATGCTTACTTTTTTAAGTTTTAAGCAAAGAATTTGATTTATCTATAATTCCACCGACGTCGCTACAAATGTCATTTTAGCCAAGAATTTAGCAAAATTTGAAGAGATACTTGTGCAGTTAAATCAATTCTTTTGCTTTTAGACACTGTATCTTACTGGCTTATATTTCTCCTGTAAGTAGATAAATATATGTAAATTCATGTATTTAAGTAAATAATACCGGGTGTGAGTCTATGTTAGAAAATAGTAACCGTTTTCCTCATAATCTTTTACTAAATGAACGTTATTATAAAAATTATTATTAAAAATTATTATTAAAATTATTAATTATGTGTTTGAACATCCAAGAGAATCTTCAATTGCTACGTATAGGGAGGTTAAACAATCATTTCAATAAATTATTTGCGACGCAAATGAGAAACCAGAACGTAGGAATAAGTAGATAGGTGGGAAGGTAAGGAACGTTTATTTTCCATTTTTAGGCCTAAATCTTAAGATGTTTGATAAAGCAGTTTGTAATTTGCCTGCTGCCTGGAGAAATTTCGCCTTGCTAGTTATATGTTTAGTAAATTAGCAATTAGGAAAAGCGCCGTTAATTTCCAAACAGCATCCAGCCAACTGAAATAAGACAGGCAGGCAGACAACAGCTTTGTTTGAGATGTGTGTTTTATTATGAAATGTTAAATTACATCCACAGATGATGAAAACTGCTCGCTCTGGCTGCGCTACACTTCGTTTGCTTTCATCTCGGTATTTACTCAGCGTATTGTTATTAATTTCTGGCATAAACTCGCCAAATTAAAGCGAAAGCTCTTTTGCCTACCCTGAGTTACTTTGTAGTTGTATTTGGGGAGAGAAATATTTTTCCTCTTATATCCCTCCGTCAGAATTCTCTCTCTCTCTAAGATAAATTTGCGAAAATGGACGAAAGCAACAAACCGCGAAGCAACAAATTCTTCTGCCTAATGAATTGGCATTTTCTCACTTATCTTGTTACTTATATCGGAGTCGAGTTACACAGCAAGGGTTGCGTTCTGGTGTTTTAGGGCAAAACCTATAATTTAACTGATAGAGCCTCGTAATGCTGAGAGCTTTGCCGCATTTTCTCCGATGAATCGGCGTTTCACACACAAGCTCTTTCAGAAACATATGTCGCTACATGAGATATTGCGGCCTGATATGAGAAACCGTACTCAAAAGAACATCTTTATAGTTCGAAATTACCGAAGAAATAAGGTTTAAGAGGGATAACTTACTTGCAAGATTGCATCGATTATTATTATTGCCGATTTTATGCGAGGTAGAGTTATGTAGATTGGGAATATTTTATGATGATATGCACTCTTAAATATAATTAAAGTAATTTATTATAATGTATGCGGTATGTACAAGTCGATGTTTTAAATATTGCTCCTTATTATTTATTTGTTTTTATTATGATAAAAATTTCGATAAAACAACTCGTCCAAAAACACCTACCTTAGACCACAAAAGTACACTTACGACTCTTAGTATGTAAATAAATCATGTATCTATTTATTGTCTAAAAATATAAAATCAAGTAAATAAATGAAAGGGCAAAATTTCGAAGATAAAAAATAATGAAATTTTAGAAAATGCAAATTTTAATTAGATCTCCAAAATGTGTATATTTTCTGTGCATTTGCGTTAACGTAATTAGATATTTCGTTTTGTTTGTACATAAACAAAGATCCTAAATAAATACGGTCATTTCCTAATTAAATTTAGATTTTCCACACCAAAGCTCGTATTTCCCGATGTTTGATTTGGACTTATTTCTCTTTTACATACAGGGTAACCATTAAGTCCTAGTTATTTTAAGAATATTACATTCTGATATTATTTTATAGTTATAAGGTAGAATCACCCAGCAATCTCTTTTCTTGTTAATAACACGCACTGCATTATCATCGTTATTAATGTTATTATAATTTGTTCTTTTTATCTGTTAATAAATTTGTTCAGGATGTTTTTCATTCAATGTGAGAGTACATGAGGGAGGGAGATCCTATACGCAAAATCATAGTATGATTTTTATGCTTCTAAAGCTAATCCGCGTAATTACATAGATGTACTTTATTTCGAACAGTCATCAATAAAGATTAGTGAAAGCGTAGAGTTATTTAAATTTCTTTATGCTACCTTAATTTATTTTTTAAATCTACCGAAGAGAATAAAGGTTTGTTTTTCGATAGAATACTGACCAGTGTTGTACGTAGATTTTTATTTTTATTAAGGTTAAGGACATGAATCTATTAAGTTTAAGGTGACTTTTTAGCCAGCAGTTTTAAACTTTTCTAATTGCCTTATTGTTATTAGAGATAGATCAATAATATTTTAGTTTCGCATTACTAAATTATATAGCTTATACGTTTCGTTTTTATTATACTCTTTAAATTAATTTTTGATTAATAGTCCAGTCAATTTAGAACAAATTTTCAGGAATAGCGGAAAGTTGAGGTAAGCCCGTGGATTTTTGCATAGGCCTTCCATGTGGTTTCTAAATAACCCCCCAAAAATTAACGCCTCTAGGTGGTGAGCTTGAAGAGATGAATGAGAAGAATAATGAGGGTAAACCACGCCCCCTAACGGTTTGTGTCGTTTTTCTCTGACACTATTATGTTTATCGAGATGAAGGAGCTAAGGTAAAATAAAGTTTATTTAATTCCATACCAAAAATGTTTGAACATTTTCTCCTACCTCGCCTTCTTTTTGTGTCATCGAAGAAAGAAGATATGTCATACATGGATGAGCAATTTGCAACAGTAAATTTGCTCAAGGAACTTTCGGACGAAGATTTTTGTGGTCTCATATTCGTCATGAGTCTCATAGTCGTAGTTAAGTAAAATTCGTTGAGAGCCGGACGCGACGTGGCCCAATCACCTTTTTCCTTAGCATCTCGTTATTCTTGGTGCCAGTTAGATGAAAGTTTCGAATTGGCAAGTTTATTCTTAGGAGTACACTGCACTAGGCAATTTTTTATGAAACTCAATACGTACAAGATATTTCGCCTGTTTTGAAATTCTAATTTCCTTTATAAGATCTTGGTTTTTTAAATGATTTTTGCTAGAAAATTGAAATACAGGATTTAATTCTTTACTTGCTTTAAATTGTAAGGCAACAGTTTCATTTTAAAGCTTGTATTTCAATTTTACAGCAAAAATTATGCAGGAAAAAGTTTACTGGATGCCTAGGTCTTATAAATAAAGGAAATTAGGATTTAAAAAAGCGAAACGATCCAACCTATTAGGTTGGATAAAGAAAAATTGACTAGTACAGTGTATTCTCCTAAGAATTAACTTGTCAATACGAAGTTTTCATCAGATTGGCACCAAAAATAATGATAATATCACCTGATGGATTTTGGCGAAGGGACGCTAAGGTAAAATATGACTGAACCACAATCGCGTTTGGCTCTCAACGAAGTTTTCTTAGCTACTTCATGATAACATACATTCTTCGATAACACAAAAAGAAGGCAAGGTACGAAAAAATACTCGGATATTTTTGGTATGGAATTAAATAAGTTTTATTTTACCTAACCTCTTTCATCTTGATCAACCTAATAGTTTCCGAGAAAAACGACAACAACCGTTAGGGGGCGTGGTTTTTAGGTATATATTTAAGAAACCACAAAGAAAGCCTATAGAAAAATCCACGGATTTACCTCAACTTTCCGATATTTTTTCTAATTTAACTGGACTATAATGAGTTTCGTAATTAATTAATTATTAACCGTGTTAATAATTAATGCTATAATATTAATGCTATAATATTAATTTATACGTTTGTTATAAAAAAGTTGAAATCATAAAACATTTCGCATGCAAATAATAATACTCATGCCATAACACATCACCAATCTACAAAGTGTCGTTTCTTGTGGTGGAAGAAGGTTCATTTTGCAAGCCACAACATTCCTGGTTCTTCACAAGATCAAAAAACTATAGCTAGGCAGCACCCTTAATTATTAATCTATGAAAAGTAATAATAAAAAGATAAACCAAAAAAAGTACAGAGAATAGACTAAAAATAAACTAAGACAAAATAAAAAATAGAATGAGACAATAATGAGAGTGTAAAAAACGATTAGCCAAATAACAGTTCATCTAATCTGTTTTTAAAAGTATTCACAGATGGCGCTTGGACAATGACTTATGCAAGGCTGTTCCATTATGTAAAAATTCGGTTTGATCGAAGATATTGTCTGCATCTGGTATGGAAACTCTCTTTATGAATCTTGAGCTGCGATGTCCACGAAGGCGATCGTCACTGTTGAGCAAGAAAAGTTGAATTAACTTTGCATAATTAAACTTTAAACCACGTCAGGTCAGTATTAGGTATCCTCGAAGTCGTCTGCAGTCTGAAAACAACGGTAAATGAGCTGCAGTTGTTCTCTAACTCTTAATGATAATATCCGAAAGACATGCATGGCACGTTCTAGAGAAGGTTTTGGTCTGACATTAATATCGGACCAAAACAGGACCTGGACCGGACTTATATCTTTAAAGACCCTAAGCACTAACGACTGTGGGTTTCCCTAAAAAACCGTCTTTAATTTATATTTTTATAATTACTTTCACCTGTATTTTATATACAGGTCGACTCTAGGGTAAAAAAGTATCTTTTATTGCTCTAGGGCTGACGTTTTCAAAATAGTCAGTTAAGTCAACCGATTATTCCTTGAATGAATTGAAAATCACGTCAAAAACAATCGACTGCAGACTTGAGTATTTATGATAAATTCTATGGTACCTATTGTTTCAACCAATTTTTTAGTGCAAGAAATTAAAATATTAAAACACATTAAACTATGAAGAAAAATGTATATTTAGAATAGAAAATTGAACTAAAAACATATTTCTTTTACATTTTTAAGCTTCAAAATTGATTCGAAACTTATTCGACGCATAATATCAGTTTTGATGCATAATAAAGAAAGTGTATGCAATCTGTCTTGATTCATATTGGTTCTAAAAACAATTATCTATCCGTTACAACTCAGAAGAATATCAATCAGTTAAGCAATTGGTAATCATCAGAGTTAGGAAAATGCGGAATGCAATCTCTACATTTGGAAATACGAACTGTTCAATAGCTGCGGACCCCAATCTGGCTACGGATCTGCATGTGCTTAGTCTGCTTATGCATTAGTCTAGCCCTGCACAGGTCCTGCGTACACTAAAATTGGCAAAACGTAGGTCATAGGTATAAAGTTTTGTGGAAGTATTAAATAACACTAGCGATAAAGCCTTTTCGGATGATGTAGATCGTATAATCTGCACGCTTACATATGTTCACAGCATGTTCTGAACAACTCAACTCCGAAGTATTGGTAACTCTCCTAACTCCAAGAATTTTGGTCGACGGTTTTGAATAGAGTATTAAAAGAGCGGAGTATTTTTTCTAACAGTAACACCACACACTTGTCGACATTTAGGGACAGGTGCCAGTCTTTGTACCAATGTTGTATAGAGTTCAAGTCAGCTTGCAAGGATCTGCGAAAATTGAATTCTTATTTCTAGTGTGGAAAGATTAATCACTTGGGTACATTATAAACTGAAGAAGGACGTGGTACTCAGCTGAGGAAATTTTTGTTTGAGAACGATTTACCGACTTTTACCGTAAAAATTTTGTTAGTCATATAGTCTCTAATCCAAATTTCGGGTTTGTGGTAAACGCGATTCGGTAAATGAAGAGTATTAATATACTCTTCGTTTATCGAATCACGGGTTATGTAACAGACGTATTTAATGTATTTTGACATGGCTTTAGAAGAAGTGAGCTAATAGAATCCAAACCTGAAGAAGAAAAAAGTTTTTAAAATCAACAATTAGTTTACTTCAAAACTCCAGGGCTATTCTCTTGTAGCTTTTGATTTTGATGCCAGTGGCGATATCAGGTGTCAATTGGTGATATGTAACTGTACAAAGGTAGATATTTAGATAATAACATTTTGGACTTGCTTTGGCATTTTGTCTCCCCCCTTCCACCTCATATCAAAGCTTTTAACAATTTTCAGCAAGATTTTTCCCGAGTTGACATGCAGTAATTTTTAGTGTGGAGTTCTACAACAAACTGCTCAGAGATGCGTTGATAAATGAAGTTTGATTTTAGAAGATAAAGGAAGAATTCATTTTGGTGTCGTTACATTATCAACTTCCCTTTAAATCTTCCGCTTAATATATTCTTAATTTTTTTCTGGCTGTTGCATTTAGAAAATAAAGATTTTGTAAGCAAGGAAAAAAAGTTTTACATAATAATGGGATTCTCCTACGAAATAGCATAAATCCTTCCCAGCCCATATACAAAACAAACGTATCCTATTGATTTAGATACATACCCAACCTGATTGAAATAAATGTTCGAAAATTCGACAGTTTCGAAAATTCCACTTTTGTCTGTTTTCAAAGTTATAGTGGAAATGAAAATTCAATAGCTTTAAGAATTTACATAGTTGGTTTGAATCATACAGTAGCCTTTGGATCGGTGTAGGGAATTCCAGAGGCAGTGTAAATACTTCTTTTAGTTTTTCTGATTTCCTTTTGATAATCACCGGCAAGTGTTATTTCTTCGTATATATTTTTTAATAAGCGTTTTTTAAAAATGATGGATATAAAAACTCACTTTTACACGTACAGATTTCTTAAAATTAAAATTAAAAAACACCAAACTTCTGATAAATTAAAAAATACATATCAATACGTATGCCGTTATCTAATTTTAAAAATGTTTATGGGTACATTCATGCGAAACGTGCGTAAAATTCGCTAATGCATGTACTGCGTTAGACGAAACTGCTAGTTTCACATTTGAAAAAGCATTTAATAAATAATCATAGTTTCGTTCAATTTACTTTTTCTATGAGAATATTTTTTCAACAACACTTCTAAGATATATGTATGAATGAGAATGTGGTCAAACATATTGTATCCATATTCAAATCATTAAAATTGATGCATCCGTTTAATAATTTTAATTATAATTTTGTACATATAGCATTTATATGGTTGACTGCTAATATATTACACTTTAAAAAACATAATTAGAAGTTTTAAAATAACTAGGAAATAAAAAAAATAATATATGGAATCATATTTAACAAAGTACGTATTTACTCGTTACTGCGATGACGAAATACGAGTAGTTCAGTCGGCAGGGAACCAAAAGTATCTGTTTTTGGTTCTTTCGTGTTCACAGTTATTTTATTGCACAAACCTACTGTTACGTGCTAATTTCGTAGCACCCTGTATAGCTATGATTTTGTGTTATATTGTATAGCGTTTGGGGATTTTCGTGTTCTCTCTCCTTTTAGTTGCCATTTTGTTTGCAACTAACTTCCTGTTGATAAGAGAAGTGACACTTCGTTTTGTTCGTTCGTGTGAAGCAAATTCTTTAAAAGAATTTTAGTGGCATCACCGTTAAATTGAATTTCCCTTTATGTTGTGAAATGGGAATTGCACTTGTGCAGATTTATAACTAATTCTTGGTGTGATTTCCAATTTTATTAGTAAACGTAAGGGATTTACCGCTAGTTCTTTTGAGAGGTTAGAAGCACACGTTTTCAAGGTTGGCAACTAAAAGGAGAGAGATATAGAATCCCCAAACGCTATACAATATAACACAAAAGCATAGCTATACAGAGTGTTACGAATTTAGCACGTAACAAATCCCCCCCTCACCAAAAGAAAATCGAACACGTAGAGATCTTCTCCAAACCAGAAGGTACTATACGATAGCAAATACTTGCTAGTGCAAAAAAAGAGAAAAAAAGGCATAAGGCCAAGATACGACGAAAAGTCAAAAGGACAATTAGGTAAAAACCAACCCAAGAAATATGTACATAATTTACTAGTTGAAAACACTGCTAATGAATTTTCCTAAGACCAATAGGAGAGTGTTCAAGTAGGAGCAGTAATAGGAGGATACATTCAATACCGACCACGGTCGTCTGCCGAAATGGAAGGGCTGCGTCGTCCGTTATGACCACCAATGGTCCAAAGCACAATTAGTAGCAACGTATCTCCAAAGACTGTAATCACATAAACCCTGATCACCAAAGTCCATAGCATAAATAGCTGTTAACACGAAAATACACTTCTCACATCTCTATTGACTGGACTAAAATACATCAGCACATTTCGGCAAACTGTTCGTGTGTGTGTAAAATATTCGAGAATGGATGAAAAACCAAAGTGCCGACAGCAAGTGAATCTGCTGGTGATTCTTAAACTGTGTTTTTATGTAAACTGCAAGAAACGTCAAGAGATTTAAAACATTACAAATTTGAATGTATTTATCAGTTGATATTTGGTTCTCAGCATCTAAAAAATATAATTACAATTAATTAATTTGGCTATTTAAATTTGTTAATTTAATTAAGAGTGGATTTAGAAATAAAATGACTCACTTGGCATTGAAATGTTTTGAATTTTTGATATTTAACATCATAAAGTGGGTTTGGTGGTTAGAATTAAGTTTTATTCAAACATCAGTGCAATTTGCCAAGTATGACTCAGATTAATGGACCGAGATTAATGGATCCATCTAACATTTACAAATTTCTCACTATGCAAGAATTTAAACAATAGATAAACTTCAACTTTTTGAGAAAGTGCATCCTGTATGAAGAAAGACTTCCCTCATATAACAATTAATCATCCCACGCAACAGATTAAACTTAAAAATAATAAAATTACGATACTTGTTTCTTTCACGCGATGTAGGCACAAACAAATAAAAGACTTTAGAATAAATGAGTCGATGTCAAATCTGGTTTATTCGGTAATTAACGGTTAATGAGCGTGTGCGAAATGCTTGTGCTAATATACAAAAAAAATTAAACACAAAATCTCAGACAATATTGTACACTGAGAAGGGAATTTAATGAGGTGCTTATACACATATTTGTTTATTTTCTTTTAATTAATTGGATAGTCAATTGTGTTATCAAGCGTGTGATTTTATGCGAACGAACGGTCGGGTGCAGATAAAAAGTTAAAAAATACATTTTGATGTTGGCCGTAATGAGGTTTGAGGGTAGTAACAAAACGTTTTCTTTTTCGACATTATAAGACGCAATCATTAGATGATGACTATATACATCAAAAGAAATGCCTTTTTTTGCCATCATTATTTGTTCTTCTTTATTTGTGTTTCTTCGACCATTACTTCTGTGATGTTTGTGTCAATTAAAAAAAAATATTAAAATGACTGCTCCATTATTCCAGCTTAATGACCACCAACTTGTGTTTTGTACAACTCACTGAATCCAATTTCGATATCAATTTGATCATTGATAAAGAAAGAAAATAAAGGATTTTTTCTTTTGATAAAAATAACGTCATGCTTTATATTTAAGCATCAGCAAATTTTATTATTTAATAGAAACTATTAAAACCCGTTACGACACTAAAAAGTTATCGTTAATCAATTAATGGAGTAACATCAAGCGTCCCAACTGAAATTTTCAGTTACAAATAAAATAAACTTTCCAAAAGCTTAATTTCGTTTACGAACTAAAACTTTCGTTTCGTTATTAATTTTGTTTCATAATGGATCTTGATGGGTAGTTATTCTTAAGTACACTGAACCTATTAACTTTTCCACTGGTGAAATTTCGCTCATATACTATAACGGAATATTTTTTTCGAGCAAGGAATCACTTATGTTGAATTCTCCTTATTGATTTTAGTTCTTATACCTTAACAACCGTATTAAAATTTTCTCGCTAAAGTTCATGTTCTAAAATGTTTTAAATTACCGAATTAAGTAAAATAGTTAAGTAGAAAACACACCTATGATGGTATTATTCAATTGTTTCCCTAAAATCTAGTTAAGGCCGAATAACCATGGGACGCGGCGTCACTTGGGCCGAAACGTTTGGGTTCTTGGATACATCACACGAGTCTTCAGTTCCAAAATTCATGCATTTTAAAATGCAAAAAGCTTAAAGATACCTCCATCGGGTTGATAAAAGAACTGTGCAAACGTGACTTGAAGAAGGAAATCACCTTGCAGACGTTGGCTCATCAACATCGTAGGTTTAAATGATCTTTGAGAATTTTGAGTCGTTCTCCGTAATGCCTGCTAACGACTGTCCCACAGTATTTCCATTCCTATTACACCCAGTATGACTTTTTCATACGAGTTATACCCATATAGTGGGAATCCTTTGCTTAGAGACAAGTAAAATTATAAAAAGAATATAAAAACAACAACTATCCTAGGCATGTCGTTTTTGATAAAATAAAATCGTTTTTAGACAATGTTGGCGTATTGTGTACCACAAATATATTATATGTAGAAGACTTTGGCCCCGAGGTTGAAGACCGTGTTAGCACAAGTTTAGTCAGCACAGTCGGAATGCGTCTGTACCACTTCGAAGTAATGCAAGCACGAGAAGACAAAGCTCAATGAAAGAAAAATGTATCCGTCGACATCGTATGCTCAATAGTTGTCGACAGTAAGGCGATTGTAAGTGACGCTGTCGCGATATATTCCGTTGAAGATGTTGTGGATGTTTTATACAGAGCGTTATATGCTCAAGTAGTCTGCAAATAATAATTGTTTGCAATTATTGTTGCTTTTGCACTACTTTCTCTGTGTTATCTTGGTTCTGCCTAACCTGGTTGTTTAGTACCTTAGTGAGATTTTAGTATCTTTCGTTTGGATATGAAGTGTTGTTATCTGTTTTGTATCTCTAACCTGTACTTTGTATCTGATTTACCTCTGCATTCTGCAACTTTATCTGCATTCTGCCATGTGGAAATGTACATTCTCTTAGTAAAACTCCGATTAATTGTTTGTTTTTTTTTGCTTGATTCCCGGCTATGATCTTTCCTCCGCCAAATAAACCAGGTTCTATGATAAAATAAAATTTAAGAATCTTCAAGTAGCTTACATTCTACTATTTCCAGAAGACGCAAGTATATTTTAATATGACTTCGGTAAATCTTAATACGGATGTAAACAATACCTCTAAATCGTGAACTTAGAACTCAAATCAGTTAAATAACAGAAGTAAAAGTAATTCAGTCATAAAGCCATACGCCTTTGCCACGGTAGAAAAAAAAATTACAGTGTTCTGTATAAAACTCACGCATTCTGCGTTCAAAAGTATTTATTTTGTATTATTTGTTTAAAAACAGCTAAAGATCTTATTTTAGATACCGTTTGAGCAAGTGCACAACTAAGCATCTTATGCTGCTATATATGTCCGATCAATTTTCAGTCAACTCAAAAATGTGGACACTGCCCAAAACTATGCAAGTTTCCAATAGACAGTAACAATAACAAACGTATTATTTGGTTTTCCACTTCTGTAGTTTCTAAGAAAAATAATTTGACAGACTACTGAGGTTTATTCGATTCTAGTACACTCAGTAATTTCATCAAATATAGTCTTAGCTTCTAAAACTAAGATTTTACATTTGGTTCACTGGGTTTATGATCTTGTCCTTTGTATCATGAACAACGTTTGAGTAGGTTGAATATCATACTTCTAAAACACCATACTTGTAGTTTTTATTATTTAATATAATTAACAATAAAGGAAACTGAATGGTAATCAGTAGGTATAGGATTTCTATGCATTTGCATGTTTTTTCTGCTTATAGCAAACATATGCAGAGTTATATTTCTACATGTTTAAGCCACATATGAATCACATATGTCAATTTGAAAGTGCATATAAATACATATTTAGGTGTTTTTTATAAATGCATGCATATTTTAGCATTTTTGATCGAGTGTTCATATTTTACCACTTTTTGAGCGTTTTACATGCTTTAATTATGAAATTTCTAATATTTTTTAAATAATTTTAGCATTTTAGACAACCAACCAAGGGCGGCTTAGCCGAGTCTTGGGGAAACCCATAATTTAAGCTTATTGTTAAATACTAGGCCTTAAAATATTTTACTGCCTTAACCATCTGTGTACTTGTTAATATTTTCTAAGAAAGAAAAAGTTTCAACTAAAATTTAAATACTTACATCCTGCGGTATTGTGATAAATAGGTATTAGGAAATTCCAAAGACCCTTTGACAACTTCCTGTTCATAGAAAAATTTGCCTGTACTTTTGTTTACTAATCTTGTAATCTTTTAATTAAGACAGTTCAGAAATTGCAAACTGCATTTCAGTTAGAGATTTTAGAGTGTAAAGATGGGTAAAGAAAAACGGTCTGTGTCTGTTACACTTCGAAGTTATGTTAAGGAATTCAGTGTTCTTACAACTGACGATAAGGTGTTGTATTGTACAGTGTGCGACGATAAAGTGACTGCAACGAAACGCTTTCAAGTTACACAACATCTGAACACGGTTCGACATCAAAAGTGTGTTGCACTGAAATCAAAAAAACAAACATTGTTACCAGGGTACCTTAATAATTCGCGCGGTGAGTCCAGCAAATCGATCGAATTTAATAAAAAACTGTGTAGTGCATTAGTGGCTGCAGATATCCCGTTAAGTAAAATTAATCACTCAGCATTTCGTAATTTTCTGGAAGAAATTTCAAAAATGCCAATACCCGACGAGTCTACACTCAGGAAAAATTAGTTACCTCGTTTATACGAAGAGACCGTAAAATCAATTAAAAAACATGTAGCGAATAACTACATATGGGTTTCCATTGACGAATCTACTGACACTACTGGAAGGTGCGTAGAAACTTCATTTCCTTCGTTTTGTTAGTAAAATTTAACTAATTAAAGGCAGCAGAGCAATTTACGGATGTTTTATTTTCTATTTCGTTAGTTACATATTTAATCACAACAATATTTTTGCTTGATTAAAATATAATTTTTTTTAAATAACTGTTTTGCGCTAATTGTTTGTAACTGACTAATTATGTAGTTCGATAAAATAAAAATTAAATTTTTGTTTTCAGATACGTGGCTAACGTTATAATTGGCGTTTTAAATTCGGCGAACAATCCCAAATCCTATCTATTAGCAATGTACGTTTTCAAGAGCACCAATCATTGTTCTGTGGCAAAATTGTTTAATGATTCAATGGCTATTTTGTGGCCGGACGGCATACAGTACAACAAAGTACTCCTGTTCGTCACCGACGCGGCACCGTACATGATCAAGGCTGGAGCAGGCTTACAAGTTCTCTACGAAAAAATGATCCACTTAACTTGTCTTGCCCATGCGTAACGTAAACTCTATAACTTCAGATGTAAAAAAAAATTGTATGTAAAGCTCCATATCGCATACAAATATTTAGGGAAACTGCTCAAGAAGTGCCTTCCCACCTGAGCCTGTACTAACAAGGTGGGGTACTTGGCTTTCTGCAGCAGAATATTATGCAACTTATTTTGATATTATTAAAGCATTTGTATATAAACTTAATAAACACGATGTAATATGCATACAAAGCGCACAGGATGCTTTTAATACTAAGGAGGTGAGGGCAGAATTATTGTTTGTTTTGACAAATTTTGTGCGTTTAGCTAAAGTAATTCAGAAATTAGAAAGTCAGGGAAATTCATTAGATGAATCTCTTGAGCATGTAAAATTGTTAGGTGTTTCTTTGAATAAAGTAAAAGGGACAAAGGGTTTGACTATAAAACAAAAATTTAAATCCGTTGTAGACAAAAATCCTGGTTTTCACTTAATTAAAAGCATAAACGATGCATTATCTGGCCAAGACATTTTAGACGAGCTAAAACATTATTCGCTTGTAGAATTAAACAATTTTAAGTATGCCCCAATTACGTCTTGCGATGTAGAACGGAGTTTCTCAAAATATAAAACAATATTTAGGGATAATAGGCATATGTTTATTTTTGAAAATTTAAAAATGTACGTCATTGTGAACTGTAACGCTCTATGTTTAGAAAATATAATTAATTAAATTATTGCATAGGATGTCTAATTAAAATAATTTCTGTAAATAGAATGTAAATAACGCTAAACAGGTGTTTTTTTTAATAATGAAAGTACATATATTTATTAAAAATTTCTAATAAACGCATATTTCATGATTTTTAAGTGCATATTTAAGTGCATATTTCACGTTTTTATAGTGCATAAGTGCATGCATATTTCAGCATTTTTAAGTGCATACAAATCCTATACCTAGTAATCAGCAACGTGACCATGGCTAGCATATGTACACTTCCGATTTTATTCCGGTTAATTTATCCTTCATTGTCAAAAGGCGAGGAAAAAGTTTGTTATGTGCCGCAGTTCTACCACAGTCAACATGCCTTATTGTGCTACAAGAGACTGCTTCAGCGACTACAAATTTCAGTGGAGGTTTGCAAGGATTGGGCCTTCAAAATTGACACTCAAGTTGTCTGTCCAAATCTGTGTATTCTCAATGTTCAATGCTTTCAAACCCAAGGCCGGATAACAGCTTCCAAATGTTCCTGCGTCATACAACTTGATTAACTTTCAACATTTTAGGTACACAAAGAAGAGCAGTATTGCCTAAGCAAATCTCATCTCATACCTTGATAGATAACACACCATTAAAAGTAATGTATAATCATATCAGATAAACCGCAATGTCCACTAAACTTTTAAATGACACTTCCTGTCATTATTGTGGTTATAAGCATGCTCAGTTGTGAAGATTGTCTTGTTGGTGAAAAGGGCATTTATCAGTTGGCCAGCAGCGGAGTGACGTTGAGTGATTTTTATGGTTACTGGTAGAAGGAGTACTATCGCACCAAGTTATACTATTTTCATGATACATCTCATAAATTTGTCTCCAACTTATTGTCACCTAGTAGACTTAAGTGGCCGGTTTCACAAAGCTTGATTAAGTTCTAATTAACTTAATGATGTTTAAATTTGAAATCCAGAAATATAACTGGATAAAATCTCAGGTCTCTTAAATTTCAGTCAATTAAATTTCTGGATTTCGAATATAATCACCAGTTAGTTAATCAGAACTTAATCAAGTTTTGTGAAACCGGCCATTAAATTTAAAAAATAGTTCCAGTAGTCCAATATTTAAAAATTAGATCATTTTAAACTATAGATCATTTGCAAAAACTATTTAAACTTTGTAGGAACGGAGCCCTAAACATTTTGAAAATGGCTACCTCAGAATTTGTTCAAAACCATATTTTAACATGGATGTTTAAGTAAAACATTCTATTTATGGCCACTATTTAAGTAAATATTAGTACCTCTTTATAAATAACAAAATAAGAAATTCCGAATGGATATCTTTTTTAAACATAATTGAATAGAAAGTACAAGTTTACTTAATGAAATAGAGTGACGCATCTAACAGTAATTCCTTTCTGGAACGAATCCCTTTCTCTTAATTGTTTATTTATATTCAAGCTGTAAATAATTTTTATCAATGTTAACTAATTCCTTCGGAGAAATTCTAACAAAAAAACACTTGTTTTGAACTGTCATTTTAATTAATAATTTACTTAATAAATTAAAACAAACATAAAACTTTAATAATCACAAAATTTAATTGAATAAATTGAATTGTATATAAAAAATCCCGTGTCTTGGATTATTTTAACAGAATTGTAAAAAACAGAAAATTGAGCAATTCTCGGAACCTATGTGCCGGGAATTCCCCGAGTCAGATACATTATTTTGTACCAATTTAGTCGCAACACCGCTTAATAAGCGTTATTAAGCAATAAACTGTACTAACTTGATTAAGTTTACTGAGTGTACTCCATAAAAAAGAATTTGAGCAATTTGATTCCTGCAAACTTTTGTTTGTTATTTTTTTTAGATCACGTGGATGGTAAACCACTGAAAATATTTAATTTTTTTCAAATATTTTCTAAAGCATGTCAAATCTTCAAAAGACAGGTATATTTGATAATCTTCTACAACAATGATAGGCAATTGATTTAATAAACATGTCTCAAGAGAATAATGTTATTCTGCTTAATGTCACAGATGGATACTTCGAAATTTAATTATTAAATGTAATTCAATTATTTTCATCAGCATGTGCTTCCCACATAACTATTTATCAAGGTTGCCCACATGTAGTATGGAGTGCAAATCTACTGTTAAAAAGAGTTTAGCACATCTGCTCTGAACACCTGCATCTTGTCTGCTAAAAAGACAACCGATTACTTTGATCATATTGCCTATACTACTAGAAATTAGTCGAATCTGGGGGAATTCCACCACCCTAAGGATCTTTATCGTGCCAAACGTCGCATTGACACGGAGCCTACAGTTTTGCTTCCTATCCGAAAATAAGGCATGTTTTAATTTTTCTCCGCCATGAAAGTTCGAACCGGCAGTGACCCTTGAATTATGAAGCAAATGTACAAATTACTAATCCACTGAAGATGGATGTTTGTTATGCCTGTTTATTATATTGTTAAGTTGAACTTTGCGTTCCATTCTGTCTCTACCTTTAACTACGTCGCTAGTCACGACTTCCCCCCGATTTCCCATCGCAACTTTGACAAAATAGGTTCGCAGAGTGCTGCAACGGCGCTGGATTATAAGGAAGTGAATATTTGCGAATATACTTATATACATTTGTCGTTGTTTTTGCGCGTTTTCAAATTATAACCTTTGCTAAAATTCAGTACAGTCTCAGGTTAAGCTATGATATGGGTTTCTGTTTTTTCACCATCCCGTTGCAAACCTATAGTTTTGCTTTCCATTCACTGATGACATCAATATGGCATTAACCAGTTGGTTTCACACGGTTAAACACAAAAAATAACACCAGTGAAAACTAACATACGGAAATATTTCTTTATTGTGGAAAAACATTTTTCCAGATTGCCGAAAGTCGAAGTCAACGAAAGCTCCACAAAAGTACAGTGTTGCGAAAGCAGTAAAAGTCGAATGAAAGAAAAGCGGTTGTCAAATTTGGCGTATCCAGATATACCTTACGGTTTCGATCCAGTGATAAGCTTAATATCAAAGTTACACTTTCGAAGAATAAAATGCAATAAAAGACTGGTAGGAGTAATAGCCCTTTCTTTGGAGACATCCAGATGTGATATCTATCACTACAGCTAGTTCCAACGTTTGCGAAAATGTTATTCGAAAGTGGGTTCAATATGTTGAAAGTTATAAAGGGTAAGTAAGTACAAAAGGATTTTGACTGCCAAGAGTTCAAAGAACGTGTGTCAGATAGAACATTATTCAAAATTCAACCTTGCGTTTACATATTTACATTCTCAGCTGCAGTCCGAATTACTCCCCTAAGGTAGTTTACCCTTACAAGAGATTACCTTCTGATGTTCTTGATTTTTTGCTTCCTGACAGTTGGGGTGTTGGTAAGCTAAGGTTTCCTAGGATAGCGGTGGCAGCATACAGCGGCCGTAAAATAGTGGTACTGACGTCACGTAGCGTTGGAAGAAAAAGACGGGCGTTATGCGATGAAGACAGATGTAAAGCTAGGAATAGAAATGTGACGGCGCGCGAAAGAAGTAGATATAATTTTATTCTAATTATTATAATGGATAATCTTGATTTAACATTGTTAATAATTTTGGAAAGTGAAGAGTCACCAGAAGAAGAGACGAAACGTTTAAAGGATTTTGACATACTTAAAAGGAGAGAACACATTGCCCAAATCATCACCATAGCTACCACCACATGTTCTGATGTCGCACCGCTATTTTATTACTTTTTGCAATGCAAATAATCTCTGTTTCTCACAAAATCAATTAATATTTCGTCCTGTTTGCTATTCCAGAAAATATGTTGGGACATTGCGTAGAAATACTTAACCGCAATTGTCACCATACCACACTATATCGTTGCAACAAGAGTATCTCGCCCTATTACCGACCGTGATAAGACTGACGTTGCCGCTTTTTTACGTGACGGCGCAGGTGACCGCTCTCGAAATACCCACAACGATCTAAATCTAAGAAAACGTTTTTTGTAACGTCATTCACCGTAATATTACAGCCGCTATATGACGGCACCGTGATTCTAGGAAACCTTAGCTGTAGCGACATCAGATGGATGAAAAATGAAAACTTTTACGAGTATTGTAAGTTCTTGATCGGAAAGCAAACAAAATTTCCTAAACTTCTGTTTATTGATAGGTACTCTACTCATTTACCCTATGAGACAAGTGAGCTGTGCTTAGATTTAAATATTGTTTTGGCTGCCTTATTACAGCCAAACGCAACTAAGATGTTGCTTATCAAAAGAATTGGAACGTAGCGGTTCTTCAATTTTGCAGAGAATTCCCAAGGTGGCACTGTCAAAAGAAAACTTTGCTTCCGTGTTAGAAACTGCGGTAAAGTAACTGAAATTAAAAATTATTCCAGACTGATTTCAAGCATGTGGTATGATTCTTTGAAAATATAGCGAAATAAACAGGATTTATATAATCCCAGATGGATAAACGAAAGACAATTTAAAAATGTATGAAAATTTACATTGATTTTTTCTGTGTTTCAAAATTCTCAACAGACTGGTCTTATCGTCCCTGCTGTGCTAGGAAAGTTTGGTAGGTACAATGTTTTTTTTTTGAAAAATTAGTATCCAAAATATCCATAGATTGTTTAGTGGATAAATTTTATGTTTTGATTATGTTATGAATTTTAATTTTTTTTGTTTCAAATAATATTTTTTTTGTATTTGTAAAAATGTGCTTCTCAGAAAAGATACTCTTTACCTAACATTTGTAAGAACTTTGAATCTGATTAAATATTTTATTAATTTTTTTACAAATGCGCGGGTTTGAATTGATTAGGTTTGGTAATGTTTCTTTGTGAATAAATATTCTACTGAATAAGAAAATAAACTCGTAGGCTCGCGTGGATGTGTCATTTATTACGTTAGCTACCGAGAGTCGAATCAAAATAATATGTAAGATGAACTTGATACTTCTTTAACAACTAACTAATGATCAGAAAAAAATTAATAAATATACAGGGTGGCGGCAGATACGACGCGTTAATTTTAAAGGGTGATAGAAGACATCAAAGGGAACAAAAAAGTCTGGTACAACTTTGTTCTAGAACGTACTACTTTTTTCTGAAAAAGTTAGAAACTTTAACATCATTTTTCCGCGTTAATAATAGTACTTTAATTAGGCGGCTTTGTTGGCAGATGCATCTTTTTACAAATAAAAATTCATATTACTTAATTAAGAAACGTGACAACCCTGTAAAGTTTGTAATGAAATTTGTTCCACATTCGCACAAAATGCTGATGTAGGAAGTTTGTTGAACTTGGAAAAAAGCTCGTTTTATTTACAATCTTACAATTTAATGAAGAATATTTGGGTCAATGCCTGATCACAGCTGTGTAAATAATAGCCTTTTAGAGTGAGATAATGCTGAGGTTGTAGTTTGCTGAACTGAAATAATATGAAAGTATGTTGAGCTTTGTTTATCTAATAACAGTTTTTAATAATTTTATAAGAGAATATTTTTTAAAGAGAAGATTTATCTAATTTAAATTAGATAATTAAGTTAAGGGATATTGCTGACGCTTTGTTTTGGCTACATTAATAAAATCTTTAGTTTTATGGTAATTAGGTGTCTTAATCAAGTTTTGTTTACAAAAGATAGTATTTTTTAATAAAAAAAAAACAAATACATACGTCAAGAAATTTTGAAAATATTCCGGAAATTAATAAATATAAAATGTAGGTCAATCATTGTCTTATTCTTAGAGTTGGTTTGTTATGAATCAGGGTATTTTTAAGCACGCACAAATTTTGTTTACGTGGTGGAGTGTTGATTACAATTTTCGTAGAATTAAGTCAGCCGACTAATCTGCTTCGGATGTTTATTATTGTTAAACAACGGCTGTCATCATCAGTGTATTTGTTTGATTTTCTAAAACAAGTTCAGGACCCACCTGTAGAATGCAATTATACTTTTTTAAATTACTCGAAAGCTAATTAACATAGAAAAAAATTTATCCAGACTTTTTTGTTCCTGTTGATGTCTTCTATCACGCTTTCAAATTGACGAGTCGTAACTGCTTCCAGCCTGTATATTGATGCAGTAAAATGCAATTTCAGAACAAAACGTTTAATTAAAATTTAAAGAAATCAGCCAAAACCTACTTTGGTATCATGAAAGTTATTGCATTTGAAAATCGTATTTTAAAATTAACGGAAACTTGTTAAACAGAGAAATACATCTTTAAATATTCCAGTTTTAAATTAAGGGTGAATAATTTAACTCAATATAATCGTGTTATTTTCGCCTACTCCACTTTACTTCCAGCATTAAAAATTAACTAACTTTAAATATTGTATTACTCCAATTGATTCACGTATATTTTAGGTTCAGTTAATTAAATCGTACATATTTATTACATCTCGATTATAGAAAGAGATAGAAATAAAGTTGGCACAGGGAAAATAATCGTATAGTTACTTAAACCTATTGCTACTCCCGGTTTATTACCATTTAAACCTTTACCGAACATAAATTTGTTCTAATTGGAAATCAAGACGTTGAATGACAAAACTATTCCATTTAACTGGAGCCATATTGCACGGTAATGACTATTGTCTCACGAACAATTAAATTTTATTGACAATTTTATGCGACAATTTTATTTTTAATGTTAGTTACACCGAAAAGTTTTTATCATGTAAGTTTACGAACTAGAATCGGGCGTGTTGTAAAGTGGCATCCTACGGATGTTATTTTCTAAAGTAAACAGTAAACCTACTGCTAGAGTTTCATCACCGTTGCAAAAACTAGGCACTATACAAACAATAGTGGGCTTACTTTATTTAAGCTATCAATTATTACCTTCTGCGGTTCAATTATGTTACCCGAGTGAAAATAAACAAAAAGGTTATAATCACTCTGTAAAATTATTATGATTATCAATTATTAAACAAAAAGATGTAGGAAAACAAACACTTTGTTATGAGATAACAAAAAAGTTGGTGTCCAAAGTAATACGTATGCATTTCTTTTGCAGTGAAAGTCCACATAATTGATAATTTGCAGTAACGCTTGGCGTTTTGTTTAGATCAAAATAATCCTACATATGACAATGAACAAGATAATTTTTTAGAATATAGTAATTTATTTTTGCGTATGGAAGGAGAATTATGTTGGAAATATAATATTGTGGCATTAATAAAATACTGTTTTGCAATAAATTATGTTTAGAATGCAAATTCATAGAGAAAGTTATATTACACCGACTGGGAATCAAACCCAGGGCCTTTCGCTATATAGGCGGTATCTCTACTAACTGAGCTACCTAAGGCGACTATCATTTTCTCTATGAATTTGTATTCTAAACATAATTTAATTTAAAACATTAATCAACACATAAAAATTAACCTTTATCTAAAAGTTAATGAAATATACAGGGTGTAACAAAATGGAGGGCTGACTATACACACGCGGTTTTTAAAACTAAAAATAACTGCTACTAAAATGTTACTGAGTTACAGCTACTCGAGGTTTTCAGTTTTTTATTTAAAGAGATAATAGAAACCGGAGTTGTTTAATTGAAATCATAATAAATGTTCACACATGTTCACACACTGAAGTGAGCCGGTGCACCGTCATGCACGAACCACATGAGTCCTCTAACATCTAGTGGAACAGCTGCTAGCAAACCTGGTAAGTTATTTTCTAAAACATACCGATAATTCTGGCCAGAAAGTCGTCTGGGTAGTACAAAAGAACCAAATCAAGAAGTCGTTGATAATTCCTACCCACCCATTTAATGAAAACTGCTGTTGGTGCATGGACTGAATAATGGCATGAGGATTTTCATCTTGCCACTGATGTAAATTGTGAAAATTGACGATACCATCTCTGGTAAAGTCAGCTTCGTCAGTAAAGAGCACAGATGGCAAAAAGAGAAGATCGACGGCTCATGTTTCTAACAACCATGCGCAATAAGCTTCTCGTGGTGTGAAGTCATTCTCACTAAGTCCATGTACTCTTTGTGCGTGGTACTAATATAGTTGATTGGTTCTTAAAATCTGCCACACAGTCAGATGATCGACACCTTCCGCCAATGCAATTCTTCGAATACTCTCACCTACATTTTCCTCAACACGATTCAACACACATTCTTCCAAGTCCAAAACTCTTGTAGTTCGTGGTCTGTCGCGATCTCGCACTACCGAGTGTTTGAAAGATCCTGTTTTCCTTAATCTAATATGAAGCCTTTTGAATGCTTTCTCGTTTAGTAAATTGTCTGCGTAAAGTCTTCTTGCATCTGCACTATTACAATGTTAATTACATTAAATGCATGTCGGACATCTCTTCGACGGAATAATCTGCCATTTTTGTACAATTAATTAGAAAATAATAGTAATGACTTAAATGACTGAAAACAAGAAGCAGGGATTACCTACTTGATAATGGTCTGTGTATAGTCAGCCCACCATTTTTGTTACACCCTGTATATAATAATGCAAAGCCATGATACTGTATAAAATAACTTACTCAGCATCTTGGGGGGTGGTTTTGAGTGAGCTGAGAAAATGGAATTAATTTAACTTCTCAAAACGCTGGATTAAATAACAAGTAGTTTCTAATCTTATACCACCTGTGTCGCCAACTCGATATTCGAGTACGGCTGTTAGTAAAAAGTTAAGTCCTTGAATTTTAAACTGCGAAGAAAAGGTCTTCTTTAATAGTCTTAGCTTAACAAAAGGAAACTGACAAAGATGTCAAAAATGCTAGTAAAAATATTTTAGTTAAAATGCAACTTATTTACTAAAAAGTTGTGATTATTTGAATGATTAAATTGGCGACTGACCTTAAAGTATTGCAATATATTTAAAATAATTTTGTTAAATTGTAAGAAATGAACTCTTGTTTGAAACTTTTGCTTTCGATCAGAAATAAATTAACATCAAATACTTTGATTTTTTTTCTTTGATTAGTTAGTTCAAAATAACAACTTTCGATTTTGAATGGCTTTAGGTAAAACAGTAAAGTAAACATGTCAATCACTGTAAACATTTACATCCAACAGACTTATTCCATAACCGAAACGTAGGATAATCGAAACTTGATAAAATCTTAATCTACGATACCTTAATGATAGGATATTCTTATTGTGGGGTACAAGTATAGCTTGCCTCCTTGTGTTACAGCCCTTTCCTGGTGAAACTCCTGTGATGAAATTATACACCGCTAATCCTCAAAAATACTACTGTCAAATGTAGCTGCTTGGAAAAAAACTCGAGAAAAAGCTGAGTCTATGATGCAGAATTAATAGAAAATATGAACGTGTTTTAAAAACTGTGGTACGAGATTGAAACGTCAAAACTAGAAGTATAAATGAGGCAAGTAGACATAATGGGAATACACACTGTAGTCAGGAGCAACGACAGTGGAGAAAGATTAGCAATATTTTGTGCATTGAATGCTATTTAAGCACAAATGCATCTATATACCACATTATAAAAAAGAAGAAGCACAGTACAAGATGTGAGAGAAATACGAGATATCAAAAGGTATCAAAGAATAGTGAGAACCAAAATGGGATTAACCGAACTGGAAGGAAAAGATATGGAACAAATATGGCAAACTTACAGAAAGACAATGATAAAAAAGAAAGGGAAAAATTGAGAAAATATAGATAATATTACAGCCAGTTTGGCCAAACTGATATGGAGACCTCCTTACAAACAATGTGTATTATGTTACAGAAAATCTGGTTAAAAGAAAGGATAATAAAGAATTGGACAAAAGAATAATAATAAAACCATTCAGAACCATTTCGAGATAAAGCCATTTATCTCGAAGAGCAAACATGAGACACTGCTAAGTATATCTAGCAAGCAAGATTAAGACGAAGCTTATACTGCAGAGAATGCGGTAGATAAAACGAGGAGGGAGATTCAAGCTGTTTTTCGGTCTTAAAAATCCTGTATTAATAAAAGATATACACTCCAAGAATTATACTGGAACAGACAGCAGAAATGGAGAGAGATATATTTAGTTTAAAAACAAGCATTCCTACAAGCATGGGAAAAAATGTGGGAGATACTTAGACACTCAAACAAAAAACCTTCAAAAAAAAATCTGAAAGTTGTATCAAAACTGTACAGGAAGCGTTGAACATAAAGACAAAATAACAGAAGAAATAAATATTTATAGTAGAGTTAGGCAAGGCACCAACACTTTCCCTGATAGTAACAGACTGGGTTATAAGATAAATTATAGATAACAAGACAGGACTAACATGGAGCATTGTCTTGGAAGTTATAAAATATGCAAACAATACTCATCACGAAAAAAAAATTCCACGTGCAAAACATAATGAAGTCAACGCACATCAAACTGTAGGAAAAGAAAATATCAACGAAAAATAGCAGAATAAAAAAGATTACAAAGGTAAATAGAAGAAGTCAATGAGTTTTGTTACTTTGAAAGCGTAGTAAACATTCAGTAAGGAAGACACAGGCACAAAAACTCTCTAAATTTTCAGGAAAGTAATAACTAATAAAAAAAAACAAAAACAAACAAAAACGCAGCTGTTCAGGTCAAACGTAAAAGATATATTGCTGTACGGCTCAGAAACGTGGATAGAAAGCAAAGGAAATAAAAATTTGTAAATAAAGGCCTGAGAATAATGTGCAACATCTTCATGGAAAGTCAAAGGGTCACATGAGCCCTTGATCCAATTGCTGTCTATGGAAGGAAGAGAATAAAGTCCCTCACCTATTCATATGTTGACAAAAAAAAAAAAGTAAAATCTAGATACATTTCTGCGGAAGCTTTTTGAAAAGTCTGAGAAGAAAGATATAATAAGATTTTTTATTGAAGATGCACATTTTTAAGATTCAATTAAATTTTTAATTTCGAATGTTGCGAATATTATTAACGGTAATAATGCATATTTAATTTTTTACAACGAGATACTTGCCAGTATATGGTAATGTACTGTTTTTAAATTTAAGAAAAGTTTATTAATTTCACGAAAAGCAATCGGAGTAATTTAAACACCTCATTAATATTTTAGGGTGTGACTCGATCCGTACAACCATTTAAAATTTTTACTCAAAACGGTGTCATAACGCCATTGCTGACAAAATGGCCAATTATTATTCAAAATTCATTTTGGGAACTCATTGAAGGATCCTATCGTTTAAAGGGGATTAGGCGGAAGGAGACTTGATAAGAACTGAAGTTGTCACAATAGTCCAGTCAAACTAAACATTTAACTTGGAAAATGGAAGTACATGGGATTTTTTTCTTCCAGCATGTAAGGGGGATCTAGAAAAGCTTAACTTGAAGTTTTCGACCTCAAATTCATATGAGCTTTTTCCGCCATCTTGAAAAGAAAGGTGAAGTGTTATTTTGAAATTATCTCTGTAACAGTAGGTCCGACAAAAAATTTGTATAAAGCATTTTTGTCGGCAATACGATTGTCTACAAATTTTATTTGAAACTTTTTCGCGAAATATAAAAAATGAAAACGTTCAGACTTTCATCAACTTTCAAGTTCACTTCTTTTCAAATTGGCGGAAATAGCTCATATGAGTTTGAGGTCGAAAACTTCAAGTTAAGCTTTTCTAGACCCCCCTATATGCTGGAAGAAAGAAATCCCAGGTACTTCCATTTTCCAAGTTAAGCCCGTTTTTCGTACAGTTTGACTGGACTACAATTGATCGAGATTTTAGACACGTTCGATTGACAGGTTCACGATCGATTTGTTGGCTACCCCTAATAACAGGCGGCCCCGATATCTTTGACTATGATTGGAGTGGTCTTAAAGTTTCTATCTCTTAGTTTAGAGATAGCTAACCAGAAAAAGGCTGGAGTTCAGGACGTGAGAGTAAATTTATATTATCTCCTGATCACTGTTCTTGTAGAAACCGTTTCACCAGGTGCGAAAGCAAGAAACCTGCTGTTGTCAACACTGTGGATCAGATACAGTGGAGACGACTCTGCTATGAATCAGTGACTTTACTCAAGACTTACCGTTATGGCTGTACCCAAGAAGACTATCAAGGGGGATCGCTTTATTAGGGGAGTTGATGTGAATACAGAGCAAATGCGACCGTCACTTAGCCTCTCACCTAAGACAACCCCACCACTACGTTGGTTGGTTGGTCTTAAAGATTCAAGAACTAGATTTAATCTGACACCTGGATGAGCCAGATAACACAAAAAGTAAGGGAGTTATGACAAGTTCAGTTAGATGATGTTGAGTGATGGGTAGTCGAATTTTCCAAAAGTCGAAATTTTCAAAAACTTCAACTTCGGCCATTTTTAATCCAAAAAGATCTGGAAAAAATAATTTAATGACATTTCCTATGTATCCTATGTTTCATATTGTTTCTGCCATTTCCCCTATAAATCTTGTAATACATTTGGTAAACGTTAGATTAGGTCCGCCACCGTTTCCGTTCCCTTCCAAAAAAGTTTTTGGCGATTTTCTCTAAAACTACTGCTTCCCCTACCCCAAATTTCACTGTTGTTCAGCTTGATGAGACGCATCGAATATAATAGCATGTGCGGGTGCGGGAAGAAACGCGTACGCTTACTTGACTAAGCCGCTCATCCGTGCGGCTATATATTGCAACGGCTGATATATTTATTTATTCCCACACAAATAATAATTAAAAATAAGATAACTTTGTTACAGCGTTCATAAAATATTTCCAGTTCTGCCTGTACTGAATCGTCGTTTGGTCCATAGTTTACCCTAACCGTATAATCTTCATTAATTATTTTTATGTGTACTGTCGTTATACATTTCGATATTAATTTATATTCTTTTATTTTGTCCACCTTACTCTATATTGTAACGTTCTTTTTCAAATAATAATACAAGTGCTGTTTAAATCGTCTATTCACAAACAAATATTTATTTCTATACACTAATGAATACACTATAAATTAACGCTATGATTATAAACCATTAAAAACTATTATTTACAGACTATGAATTTCTAATACAACATTTATATTCACTATTTATTTTGTAATACACAGTTAATGACTTGCTGTTGACTGCCTCTCTTTTATCCGCCATCCGCTTTTATATCTTCATATAAACGCACCAGAAAACGCTGGAACCTTCTATGTATTCTTAGAAAATGCTAGAATAAACCACGTCTAATTTACATGCTTGTGCGACACGTCATTTTCTCGAAGGCGGCAGAACACACCACCTGTCGCTCGAAAAGAGGTTCGTTCCTTTTCTCTCCCGTTACACTGCCCCCCTCTTCAAGTCTGTTCTGTCCCAGAACAGGTTTTATGATCTGGTTCCTGTAGAACGGGTCATGACGATATCGACAGTCTTCACCTCGACTACACGTTCCATTACGGTAGAAGTAGCAGTCTACACTCTTCGTTGGCCTTGATGCGGGCTGTGGGTCAAAACTGCAGACGAAGATCTTGACGTCCGTACCTCTAAAGATAACTTCCAGCATGTTTCTAACGATTCTCCAATCCAGCTGGTCCCGCCCACAGCCGAGTTTGGGAACTGCCAATTTGTTAATTCCCCTGGTAAGCAACTCGATTCTCAAATTCCATAGTGCCCTCCACAAGTCGGCGTAACTCGGTTTCTGGTAGTAAAACTGCTTGGTTACTAAGTAGTAAATGGATCGGTCATGATCAGTCAAGCGTAAGGATTTACCAACAGAGGGATTTTGTTCTCGAAGTTCATTCAGCCGTCCAAATTTATTTCTGAACACTACTGCGATCCCCCTGGACATACGGAGATCCGCGGAGACACAGTGGGCAATGGAATAATCACCAGGGACCCGGAAGAGATCTTGTTGCATCTCAGTCGTGACTCCGAATCGCGCTTTTCTAGTTCCAGAAAACGCAGCCATAAATTCTCTAAAGGTTGGCTGATCATCTCCAGGCCTTACGGTATTGATAGCCACCTCAGCCTCATCTTCCGGAACTGCGTCATTATTTCCCTCATAGTGCGCCAGACGATTGGAGTGTACCACCTTTGGTTTCCCCCTTGGCAACTTCTGGATGCGATAAATCAAGTCATTTATTCGTTTCTTCACCTGGTATGGACCCTCCCAATTTCGCTGTAACTTTGGAGAATAGCCACGACGCCTTTGCGGGTTGTATAACCAGACAAGCTCTCCAGGTTGAAACCCTCCTTCTTGGGCTCTCACATCGTACGTAGCCTTCATCCGGTCACTCGCGATTCGACTATTATTTCGGGTTCGGTCGTGAATATCCTCCAACTTCTTCTTTAAGTTGATGACATAATCATTCCCGGCTACCTCCTGCTCTATAGATGGAGACCCAAATTCTAGATCACACGGTAACCGTAACTCGCGTCCAAACATCACAGACGCTGGTGACTGACCGGTTGTTTCGTGGACCGATGCACGATAAGCCATCAGGAACAGATGCAGGTATTGGTCCCAGTCTCGTTGATGATCGGAGACGACCTTGGCCAAATATTTGCCCATTGTTCGATTCATGCGTTCTACCATTCCATCGGACTGCGGATGTAACGGTGTGGTCCGAGTCTTGCGAATGCCCAACAATCGACAGACTTCTCCAAAGAGTACAGACTCGAAATTGCGGCCTTGATCCGAATGCAGCTCCATGGGCACTCCGAAGCGACTGAAAAACTCTTTGACTAGTACGTCAGCAACAGTCGCAGCTTCCTGGTTTGGTAGGGCATATGCTTCTGGCCATTTGGTAAAATAGTCCATTGCCACTAAGATGTATTTATTCCCATCGTCAGTTTCGGGAAATGGTCCGGCAATGTCTATAGCTATTCTCTCCAGAGGACTACCCACATTGTACTGCCTCATAGGTGCTCTTCGTTTCCCCAAGGGTCCGTTGCCAGTGGCACATAGTTCACATTTCCGGCACCACTCCTTCACGTCTTCTTTACAGTTGACCCAATAAAAACGCTCCTTAACTTTCTCCAAGGTCTTTTTCACACCGAAGTGTCCTCCGGAGGCACCGTCATGGAGATGTCGCAATACTGTAGCCACTCGGCTTCTTGGAACCACGAACTGAGACCTAATGGTGGTGCCATCTTCACTCTCCAGTACTCGCTTCAGGAGATCGTCTTCCACCTTCAAGGACTCCCATTGGGCCCAATATGCTTTGAGCGTTCTGTTAAAAGGGCTGACGGCCTCCCAGGCAGGCCTTTCTCCCACGCTCTTCCATTCCAGTACCATTTTTAGTTCGGGATCAGCCTCCTGCTGTCGTTGCAATTCTTCCGGCAACCAATTGTCGTTGACGATGGTAGTCCTTAATACTTGGCAAACCCTCTCTTCCAAACGAGAGCAATGACGGCAATCCGTTGGACAGGGTCTTCTTGAAAGAACATCGGCATTTCGATGACTAGTGCCCGCTCGATGTTCGGTGTCAAAGTCGTATCCTTGTAATCGTTCGATCCACCTTGCGACCTGGCCTTCAGGATTACGGAATTGTAGAAGCCATTTCAACGCTGCATGGTCCGTCCTCAATAAAAACTTCCGTCCGTACAAGTATTTGTAAAAGTGCTCAACGGACTTCACGACGGCCAATAGTTCTTTTCTGGTCACACAATAATTCTTTTCGGCTTTAGACAAAACCTTACTAAAATAGCCGATGACCTTTTCTTGTCCATCCTGTATCTGAGAAAGTACACCCCCAATGGCCAGATTACTTGCATCTGTGTCAAGTATGAATTTCCCTTCTGTCCGTGGATAGCTCAATATTGGTGCGGTTGTCAGGGCACGCTTCAGCTGTTGGAAAGCTGTTTCACACTCTCCGCTCCAAACATACTCGCGCCCATCTTCAGTTAACCTTGTCAGAGGTTTCGCTATATTGGCAAACCCAGGAACGAAACGCCTGTAGTAGGTACATAACCCAAGAAAACTACGAACTTGGTGTTTATCTTTCGGTGTTGGCCACTCTTGAACTGCACGAATCTTATCGGGGTCGGCTGCCACTCCATTTTGTGATACGACGTGCCCGAGATATTTCACTTCCTTTCTGAATATGTGGCACTTTTTCGGACTCAGTTTCAGATTGGCTCCACGTAGTCTTCGGAACACTTCCTCTAGGTTTTTCAAATGTTCGTTGAATGATTTTCCGACTACAATCACATCATCTAGGTATACCAGGCAGGTCTTCCACGACAGCCCTCTCAGGATGGTCTCCATTAAACGCTCAAAGGTGGCCGGAGCGTTACATAGACCAAAAGGCATAACCGTAAACTGCCATAGTCCGGAACCAATAGTGAACGCGGTCTTCTCCCGGTCTTCAGGTTCCATTTCAACTTGCCAATAACCACTCTTCAAGTCCAAAGTCGAAAACCATCGTGAACCAGACAGGGTATCTAACGTGTCGTCGATGCGTGGTAAGGGATAGCTGTCTTTCTTGGTCACGTCATTAAGCTGCCGATAGTCCACACAAAATCTCGTTGACCCGTCCTTCTTACTGACCAGGACCACCGGTGATGCCCAGGGACTGCTGGATGGCTCGATGACCCCTTGTTCTTCCATATCGATAATAATCTTCTCGGCTTCTGCTCTCCTTGCTAGAGGTAGACGCCTCGGCTGCTGACGGACAGGCATAGAGTTGCCTGTATTGATTTTATGTTTTATTATATCTGTTCGTCCCTTCTGGCTATCGTCAAGAGCGAAGATATCTTGGTATCGATGAACCAAACCCTGTACCTCTTTCAATTCTGTTCTGTTAAGGTCTTCGCACGAACTAGTAACCATGCCCACTAATTTTCCACCATGGTCTTTGGGCGCTGGTTTTGGAACATCAGCCATACACCTGGCTACTCGGAATACTGGCACACACTGTCCCACAAGGGTACTCTTCTTCAATGTCACCGGATCCACATTAACGTTCATAAGCCTCACCGGTACTGTCTTTCCAACCTTGATCAGCGCTTTTCCCACCAGTATGCCACTATGGATCTTCTTATCACAAACAGGCTCCATCATTCGCACACATCCAACCCGAAGATCTCCATCCAAACCTGCCTCGACAACCATCTCGCTTTGACCCGGCAATATCACATCTTCAGTCAGCAAAACCCTTACAACCGGATCTTCTCGTGGGTGCAACGGAAGTTCTTCGTTACCGACCTTCAAAACACCCTCTTTCAAATCCAACGTAAAACCAAATTTTCTCAGGA
This sequence comes from Agrypnus murinus, assembly GCA_929113105.1. Lineage (NCBI taxonomy): Eukaryota > Metazoa > Arthropoda > Insecta > Coleoptera > Elateridae > Agrypnus > Agrypnus murinus. The sequence continues at coordinate 122,494,298 of OV816029.1, read as the reverse complement.
GGTCCATTCCAAAGATGAAGTCATCAGTGATATCGGCTACCAGCACCTCATGATCACGTTCTTCACTTCCAATGCCAATCTTCATCTTCACCACTCCGCGTGTTGGTATCACTTCACCTGTTGCTGTACGGAGTTGAGTAGTTGTTGATAACAGCTTCATACTTGATTGTAGAACATCAGGGCGTACGATGGATTTTGTCGCCCCCGTATCAATAAGTAGTGGAACGGTTCGGTTAGCAATCTTTCCATCTACAAACAAACTGCCATTACTATTCTTTGATGTTACGGCATGGATCGTGATCTCCGGGGCATCTTCACTCAAGGTCAACGTTCGCCCCCTCTCGTCGACCCCCTTTAGTTTTCCGACGGCTGAACTTGTTTGGGTTTAGGGCAGCGGCGTCGTATGTGCCCTTGTTCACCGCAGTTCCAGCAACGGGGTCCTCGAACTTCTTGAAGATTCTTTTTACGGTTCTCTTCCTTCTGAAGAACTCTCATTAATAATTCTTCTAGGCGATCTTTAGAACCTTCATCTTCTTCCAAAACGGTCCGAACACGTCCGTGACCTCGGGACGCTTGTTTTGCAGCTTCAAATTCTAAGGCGTGAGCAAGCGCATCATCAGTTGTTCTTGGTCGTGCCAGCCTCAATGATTGTTGTGTTTCTCCGTCTCTTAACCCATCAATGAAGGTCTGCACAGCCAGTTGTCCCAGAAATGAATCGGGTGCCGTAGGGTACGCCAATCGGACAAGCCGCGCAACATCGGCTTCAAACTCCTGCAGGCTTTCTCCATTCTTCTGGATACGATTCTTCACTTGCGCGTGATACACTTGTTGAAGATGCGCGTCTCCATATCTCATTTCCAACCTAGACACTAACAATTGGTAATCATTTTCCTGTCCTGCTGGGATTGTTTGCAGGACGTTCAACGCGTCTCCACGCAAAGCCACAGTTAGAGAAACGGCCTTTTCCTTGCGTGTCCATCCGTTGGCCCCAGCGGCCGCCTCAAATTGTTTGTAGTAGGTGGACCAAGGTATCTTTCCATCGAACGTGGGTGGTTTTACTTTTATCCCTACGGCAGGAACCTTTTCTTCTTTAAATTGTTTCTTTACTTCATTAAACGGCCACTCAGAAGTTGAGGGAAACCGTAGTTGCCTCATTCTATCTTCCAACATTTCGATCATATCGTCTTTCTTAGTTGTTGGTGGTAATTGCATTTGGGCTATTTTCTCTTCTACCATCTTTATTACCCTATCTTGTTCCGCCAATCTACCTTCCAATAGTCCTAACGCACTGGCATTCTCCAAAAATTCTTCGAAAACTTTATCCTCCAACGCTTTGACATTTTCCAACAATTCTCCTTTCAGCATTTTAACATTTTCTTCCAATGCTTTAGTATTTTCAAGTAATTCTTGTTTAAGCATTCTAACATTTTCTTCGGACTTTCTAGAATTCTCTTCGGACTTTTGCAGTAATTCTTCTTTTAAAATTCTAGAATTCTCTTCGGACTTTTCCAGTATTTCTTCTTTTAGCATTCTAACATTATCTTCGGACTTTCTAGAACTTTCCAGTAACTCTTCTTTTAATATTCTAGCATTTTCTTCAGACTTTCTAGAATTCTCTTCCATTTTACTTAACAACACGTTAGTATCAATTGCGGGTCCAGGTATTTCGAAGCGGTAATTTTCAGGATCTTCCTTCTGTTCTAAAAGCCATTCTCTTAGCCGATTTATCAAAACTTCTTTCTTTCCATTACTATCCAAGTCCCTCTCGTCCAACTCCCGCTTCAAATCTATTACTAAGAGATCCTTTAATAGTTTCATCACCATTTTGATTGTTTGTTGAAATTATGTTTTAACACCAAAAATTTTATTCTCACAGCACTTTAATTAATTATTACGCGATTTTATTTATTTTAGAACACCACACCTGACAACACTGTAACGTTCTTTTTCAAATAATAATACAAGTGCTGTTTAAATCGTCTATTCACAAACAAATATTTATTTCTATACACTAATGAATACACTATAAATTAACGCTATGATTATAAACCATTAAAAACTATTATTTACAGACTATGAATTTCTAATACAACATTTATATTCACTATTTATTTTGTAATACACAGTTAATGACTTGCTGTTGACTGCCTCTCTTTTATCCGCCATCCGCTTTTATATCTTCATATAAACGCACCAGAAAACGCTGGAACCTTCTATGTATTCTTAGAAAATGCTAGAATAAACCACGTCTAATTTACATGCTTGTGCGACACGTCATTTTCTCGAAGGCGGCAGAACACACCACCTGTCGCTCGAAAAGAGGTTCGTTCCTTTTCTCTCCCGTTACAATATGTATAATTGGAGCTACTCCAGCACTACCATGGTTTTGCATATCCACCTCACTATAAATTAGTAGATGACTTTCGTGTATTATTTCTGTACACTGGCCTTTTTCAATTCTGTTATTCTTATTATCTGCACCTTGTAATTTTCTATACCTTCTATTATCTCCGCTTCTTTTTTCCTATTTTGCTCTCGCATTCCAAGTCGCGTTCCGTCTACTATAGTTAATTTAATATTTGTCTTAGTTAATTAATCATTTATCTTGCAGTTAGTTTTTTGGTCTGTTCAACAAGTGTTTTGTATCCTTCATCTTTCTGCGTTTCACGGCTGTGATTCCATTTAGGTTAGGTTAGGTCACATGCGCATCAAAACATTTTCAGCTAGGGGTGGAAGTAACATGGATGGCTATGACTTCCCTTAACCGCCACTGAAGTCTTTGCTTATTCAATAGGAATAACAATAATATAACCAGTGTTTTTGTTATAACTGCACATTACAGAAACAGCTACCGCATAATATGTATGGTTATGAATTATCAATAGACAAATAAGCCAAAAATAATTATTTAGTTTAGTTTAGGCTTTGTTCTGTTCTTCCCTAGATTTTATGAAGTAGTAAATTTGCTTTAATTTTAGAAAATACACCAAAATTGCAAAATATCCAAAATATGGTTGACATAAAGCTTAAAGACATCAAGAATTAAGTTTATTTAAAATTACCTTTCAGTAGGTTTTAGTTGTATAAAAGTTTAGTTCTATAAAAGTTTAGCTGTACAATATTTTACGTTTTTTACAATTTCTACAGGTGTGTGTGGTAGGGCATACCAGTTTATACGAGACCATTTTACGAAGAAGTGTTGAATACGAGCTCGAATGACCGGTACAACGAATGAGCGCTTCGAACGATTTGTTTACGATAACTATTAATTCGAATAACGACGCGTTTGTCTCACATATTATTACCCAAGTCAGTGAAAAGTGGTACTAACAAATGTATTCGGTTTGTTAGACTGTGTATACACAAAAACAACTCGCATTCAATTTCTTACAGCAAAATACGACTTATACGCCTATCTGAAATCTTTATCTGTAACATTAGATGACGTTAGATCAAATTTCAGATGCAAATTAGATTTTATAGGTTTTATGTGATCTTATTTTCTTTTTAATTGGGGATATTGGGCGGTTGACTCGACCATACTGTTAAATCTAACGTGACTGATGTGTTTAACGTGTATATCTTAAAAACACCTTGCCAGCTGGATTTCGTTCCTTCTTTTTCGACTCTTTTGATTAGATAATAATGACAATATCTAACATACTAGGGAGATAATTTGGAAGTTTAGAGCTTAATAAAATATACAGCCTTGGGGTTGGTGCACTTTCCTCTATAAATTTGCTTGCAGAACAGTGTGAGATTAAACAGGGACTATAGTTGGTGTATGCAAAACTATGCAACTAAATCCTCAAGTATTACTAAGGACTAATTTATTGTAGTCCTCAAACAATTTTAGTTCACACTTATTAAGTAACTTCTTAGGTTTTAGAACTTAAGTTCTAATTAATTATATATTTTGATTGTGTAAGAATACAGTATTTTGTAAAATTATAAAACACCTACTGAAGACTGCTAACGCTTTACATACGCCGACCAGAACTTCAGCCAATTAGCCTCATCAAGTCCGTGTCTAAGATCGGCCCTCTACGTCTATTTATTACCCTAAGATCGCTGCCGATTAAAACGCCGCCATTGTTTATTACTCTGTACTGTGTGCTCTCTGTACCTTCAGGAACGTGTTCATCAATCCTTAGTTTATAGACACTCATTGTTTTATCACAACCCGTAGCGGGTTTATACAATGTATATACAGCGTGGAAATAAATGATTTTCATCAAGTTCCCTTTGGAATTTTTTCACATGTAAATTTTTCTGTACCTCTCTACCCTTTTTGATTTAGTACTAAATTAGTTCTGTCAATAAATGGAATCAATCTGTCAAACAATTCATAGAATTTATTGAATTAATTTATTTTGAGGTTATGGTACTGCCTTCTATATTTTCGTAGAGCGGCACGTCGTGCTTTTACATGGGGAACGCAATGGTAACTTGATGAAAATCATTTATTTCCACCCAGTACATTTAACAGCTAAATAACTAATTTTACTCTTTTAGTATTTAGAACTATTATTAGTGCAGGTATTATTAGTAAGAACGCTATTACTTAGAGTAGTATTAGTATTATTTTTGATAAAGGAAGTAATCTAAAGGGTATGTTACATCTTCCCGAATTACACTAAATTTAACCGTGTGTCCTAATTACACATTGTACAGGGTTGCGCAAAAGCCGCTTTAACTAAATTTTGATTATTGAAGCTTGATTATTCTTTGCGTTGAAATTGCGCACCATACTGTCAGGTCGTTGGTGAATCATCTGCGGACCAAATGCCGAGAATTATGTTTGTTTACAAATCCATTCCGCTGAAAATGGACTTCGTCTGACATACACAGTTTTTTTAGAAAAATCTTCCCTTGGTCTGCAAGATGTAATATGGCATGACTGAATTCTAGAACATCTCATCGCAAAGAACATCTCTGCGTTGATGTTTTTGGTGCTTCACAAACACTTTCGCTTATAGGTTGAATATTTTCAATGGATCGTGCTGTTCGGGATTTTCCTACGCTTCTGGCGTCTCCCACTGATCCAGTTTCTTCAGATCTGTAAAAAATTCTTCGAAATTGTCTCTAAAAGAGATTAATGCTTCTTCCGTTCTCCAAATACATGGTGACGATTTTCATTGTTCCAAATTAACTTTAAAACTTCCAAGTTCTTACTTCAATCTGTAACAAATAAATCCAAACAGAATTAAGTTGAAAACGAATTATTCTAATCGAAAGTCGTGAAGGTACTTTTGCGCCACCCAGTATTAGACTTATGCTAACATGTATTTTGGTAACTACGTTGCCTTTTTAAAAACTGTCCGTAAAACAGCCTAATAAAAAAAAACTTTAAAATTGTTATACGCAATAACCCTTTTCTCTGTATCTGGGATTTAAGAGCCAATCATAACCATGCAAATTTTACATACATGCAGTTTCAAAATATATTTAAATATATAACTTCAACTGAAAATTAAAAATTTTGCAAACAAAAGTTCAAATAATGATAATAAATATTGCAGAAAATTTATATTCTTCTAGTAACAGTATTTTAATGTTTTTATTCAAAATCTTTTTAATTATTTAAACAAAACTACTCTATCCTTCGAAACAGCGTTTATACTTTATCATAATCCCATTATTTTGACTCTATCCCAGCAAAATTTATTAGTTTTAAACTATTTTTTGTATTTAAAATTTTCCCGATTTTCTCTTATTTCGAGTACCTAGTTTTCTATGTTTGTCGGCTTTTTGTTTAACAAACTGGTATTCTGTTTAATAAGAATGCTTTCTTAGGCATCAAGTTCTTTGAATGAAGGTAGGTTTTTCAATAATTTGAGCTTATCAACTTGAATCGCTTCTGTTATGTCATATATATTGTCATGATAATTCACAGGCAATAGAAAGCATTCCCAGGTAATTTTTTTCTAATGATGTTAGATGGGTTGTATAACATCAAGGAGAAAAATAATTATTTAATAATAATTTTTTTATAAAGCCAAAGAAAAGGTTTTAATTTAGTAAGCATGCACTCTAGAACACACTAGGCAGTAAAAGGATAAAAATAAATGATTTTTCTTAGAATTTTGGTAATTTTCCATTATTCAACTAACGATGTGAAATCGTAATCTAATTAGGCAATTAAAATAAAGTTCAAGACGAAGGCAAGTATTAACCTAAAACAGACAAAGTGCATGATAGTGATGATGTATTCATGCTTTATTAATATAAAAAAAATATATTTCAAATTATCGAGATAATGTCGTTAAACATTTTTCTTTACATAGATTATACAGTTCGTGGATTAGATGCTGTAATGCTATTTTGTCAAAGAGTTTTTTAAGCACAATTTTAAAACAATCTTGAATGTTGAGATTGTTTTTTGTTGAAAAAACCTTTGAAATAAAATGCAAGTTTGTACGTTTTTCGTAGCACTTTGAAATAATGTAAATTAGCTGCTATTTTAGGATGTAAGATTGAATTTTGTCAAGATAGAAAGATGTAAATAGGTAATTTTAAATAATTAAATTAATTTTAGTTATCTGATAGTTGTGTAGGAAAGATGGTTAGGTTGACTTTTTCTCTTGACCTTGTTCTTTTATGTCATTACAAATGTCATATATCATTGGAAAGGGAATTTTGGCTATCTAATTGTTGAATTTATTTAAATAATAATTAATAGTTATAAACAATGATATGGTTATGTTGTATTTGGTTTTAAAAATTCTTTTGTTTGTAACCAATAATATCACTATAGCCTTCTTTTGTTTCAAAAAGGGTATGAAAGGAACGACCATTTTAGTAACAAACTCTCTGTTATTTTAGAACTATCAAACAGTACCACACATGTTGAGAGCAAACATTTAAAAATTTGAAGTTTATGTTGTGAGTTTGAAAAATGTAAACAAATCGACCGTCTAAAATGTTAGGTTATATTTTGTTGAAATGTCAAAGTGTTAAATATTCATCTAAGATCTTTGAATTTGACTATTTTTTTAATAATTATTACATTTAATTAATATAATAGTCAGTGCTGTGAATTTACTTGTGGAATAATATTTAATTACGAGAAGAAAATTTGAATGTTGGGAGAAAATTTATAAAAAAAATTATAATAAAATAATCATTAGTTAGACTTACCATATTTAAAACAAGCAGTTGGATTTTAATTTTATTTATTGATATTACTTATCTGGATATTATTTGAAAGAGAAGTCGGTGGTTGTTGTTCCACCATTTTAGTATTTAAATCATATGGAAAACAGATGATTGCTGTTTTGTAACAATTTTAGTTGGCAAACTGTTGACGCCAAAGATTGGTTTAATTTAAAAATTTAAGGTATTTGTTTAATTTTAAATAAAATTTTAGAAATTAAGATTATGATGCCAAAAATACTACTCCTGGGATAAAATGCATTTACTTTCTTAGGAAATATTTTTCATTTGTTCATAACATCTAAAATTATTATTTTTTATATTTTAATTCTTTTGTTATATGTTGTTTGTGTTCATTTCTAAATAAATTGTTTTGTCATTTCAATTTAAAGAAAATTTGGTTTATATTGTGTACATTATTTGTGTTTCCTAGATTTATATTTATTTAGTGCCCTATTCAAGCAACCCCCCTGAAGGGCTCAGTGTGGTGGAGTTTTTGAGGTTTCGCCACGTTGGTAATTAGCCGGAGCAGAATTTTCTTTATGGTAGGTAACTTAGGTAGGTGGTTTATATTTTGTATCTATCATTACTGTGTTACTACCGAAGTCTGTTGCTGTATAATTTGTTTGTACTCTCATATAAATCAATTTATTTGTATCCATATTAATCATAATAACTTATTACCCGAACGATATTCGAGAGTCCAGTAGAACATTCGGGACGGCAACTCGCAAAACACATATAAATGTAGGTAGTAGTTCAAGAGAAGACCAACCAGTTAATTATATGCGCGCAGCGTGAAATAGTATAGATACATATGTATTCTAAATAAATATTATATTAATTCAATAAATAAATAAGCCTGTAAATAAATTAGTTTAAGTTCGTTGATAGTTCATAATTTGTACATTTAATTAGTTTAGATTAAATCTGTGTTAGTGTTAATGTTTTTTTTTGTTTTTATTATACCTTTAATATAGGATCTCTAATTCTATTTGAAAAGAACGTTACAATATGCAATTGCAATGTTACAAAATGCAAATTGATTAATGACATCCAACATTTTACAAGTAAATATGGAGTAGTTTCCATAAAATCACTTTAAGCAGTAAATATACACTATAAAATGCGTGTCTAAAGTTCGTGTCACTTAATGGTAAGTAACGGGAGCTGAACAAATTGCACTTCAAGGTTGTTTTTACCACGAAGTATCAAATAAGTAAAAAAAACTCCAGAACTTGCAAATGACTCTTACTATAAAACGACGTCAACATTTTCATAACCACTTTCCAGTTCTTAATGTCACTACAAAGTTCCCATTGGAACTTTAAAATCGTTTAAGTTTAACCTAACACATTTAACCATGAACATGAACATTATATTTTTTAATTTGCTACATAATAATTAGATATGATATATTTTAAGATTGTGGCAACATAGAAAAAAGGGGGAAATATACTTCACCTTTGTTACCTATAAATGGGAGTAAAATTGTTATTTGGATCGATTTTACTACATTTATTAGGTAATCCAATAGTCTGTTAAATGGTGATTTTATGGCGCCGACAGGAATATTTGCCCGCAGCAACCATATTGGTTTCGATTGGCCAATAGCAGTACTGTAACTTCATAGTAATTTTTAATAGTAACTGGAACTTTGTAGTAATTCTGATGCACTAGTAAAACTCACATTAAAGTACTTATCTTGGCTAGAAAAACGTAAGTTTTAGTTTCAATACTACTGTACTACTATTTTAAAGTTTTAAACACTTTTAATTAATTTCGGGCAAGTTACTGCTACAATCATATAACCACTTTGAAGTTGCAACGACTTTAAAGTAATTATACTAAATGGCAATACCGTTCCACATACTTTTAAAAGTTACTTAGAAGGAATGAAACTACATAGTTAGAATAAATCTTCGAAACAACTACATAAATATTAAAATATTCCAAACTGAAGTAATTAAACCTACAAAGTCATAAAATTTAGTTGTAGTTACGTAACAACTACTCAATTAAATCTCAGTTGCGGATACTTAGATGCTGCTTGGTAATGCCCTGGATCTTAAACGTAATAAATTGGGTAAGCTGCAGTACATATATCTGCAATCTCATTTTTGAAAATACGGTATTAACTATACATTTAAGGCACATATAGAATTCTGTTTACACATACGTAGAATGCTGTATGTTTACGTCTCTACTATAGTCACACAGTTTATAATAAAAAATACCCCGGTAGCTTATATTAAAACATTAAATAATAAGAATATACATTTAATATACAAGGGAAGAGTACTATCTACTGAGTTTCATCTAGTAAAAAATTGCTTTGTAAGACAGATTTATTCAATATTGCTTATTTTTCCTTATTCTTCACCTAATCTTTGATTGTATAACAATTTAAGATTTTATCACAAAATGTTTAAAATACCGCTGTTCGTAGTACCGCTTTTAACGACTGTCACGTTTTCGAAAAGTATTTTTGCCTCATTTTATGAAATTGCAATATAAGTACGAAAATACGGACATGACAAACTCCGATGACTATAAAACGAAATCAAAATCCTAAAAGAAATTGCCATATGTGTAAACATACTGGCAGTTTATGATGAAAACATTTGATTATAGGTATTAAGAAACCTGAACTATGTATTTATAAATCCATTATTGTTGGTCTTATCGACCACCTTTCGAACCTTCATCCAACGTATTGTACCAACATTTAAAAAAGTTATTGAAGAGGGACGTGGGCGTACATAATTATACCTTCTTTTCGGTACCTTGTATATAATATTTAATATCAGATGGTGGATTAAGGAATTAACATAAAAGAAATTTTAAATAAATGTTTCCTATAGAAAAAAAAGAATATCAATAACGTATCGATAACGGCTTTGTGGGTCTTGAAATTAACCCTTTTGTAGTACTTTTTGGCAGGCACGCACATCAGGACTAACGGAACATAATATAAGAAATTATGTAAGTTAATAAACAAACTATACTAAAGACTAAAAGGAGTAATTTATTCAACGTCGTATTAAATAAGCAAGTACCTTTTTAATGTGAACCACGCTCTGAAATTACGCCTACAGTTACACACATGGCAAAACAGCGTGTATTTAATTATCTACTATGTATTCAACCTTTAAGTTATAATTTTATTTAAAAAATAATTTAAAATTTGGATGAATCACATGAAAGTGCAATAAAATTGCTGTAATAAACTGCAGGACTAGTATAATTTAAACAAGTAGGGTTTAACGAAGAAAAAGCTCAAGAACCTAGTAATTTAAGAAAAAATAAAATCCGTTTTGTAATTCTAACTTTTCATGTACAGCCACATCCGGTTATATATTTTTTTTCTTTCGAGTCACATCACAAACAGTTATTAGGCATAAAGGAACCTTTTAAACAAACAATAAGATTAATTTATTATCATTATATTAATAAATACGCCCTCTCGCCTTCTCGTTCAAAGGGACAGGGGTTAATATCTCGGTTGCGACTAAATTTTAAAAATTTACTACAATTTTATTTGAGCTCCTTGCGATAAGCTGTAAAAATATTAGTTATAAAGTATGGGGGAGCATAATGTACTTGCTACAAATGCCGACATTGCAAATGCTGTAAAAGCTGAATAGATTTTATGTATGTATTGTAATGATTGTCCAGCATAATATTAATAAGAATAATTGACGTTAAAATTATGAATTGTTATTGTTACCCAATAAAGAAACGTTAAATGTTGACTGTTTGCGTTTATCATTAATAATTGCTAATGTAACATTTATAAAGAATTTACTATCACACGATTCAAGTTTAATTTTATTAATTTGATACATCTACAGAACAAGATTTAGTTAAGGGAGTTTTAGGATTTTCACTTGCAGTTACATCTAAAAGAAAGAAAATGTATTAGTTTGGTATAATTATAAAGCATTTCATATCTCATTGACAATAATGTAATAATACAAAAATAGGCTTGACTACGGTTATTAAGAAACTAATATCTGTCTTGAAATGCAGCTATATGGTTCACAATAATCATTATATTAAAATCACAATCAAAGACAAGCTATTTTGAATTGAAAGATAACCAACAGTAGAATATAAACAATAATTACAATATAAAATAATGGGGAGTTACCAAGAGGGTAGTTATGTAAATAGGAGTGATAAAAAAATTACTAAAAGAAAATGGTTGTAAAATTTATATTTTCCTGTACAGAAATGTTCTAAAATAAGATTAATAAAAGTTTAATGGTTTATCAAGTGTAAAAAAAGCATATATTTATTTCAACTATAAGAAAAAGAAAATTTAAAAGAAGAAAAATAAAACTTAACAGTAGATAAGAGAACAGTAAAGGTGAAGTTCCATTCAACTCTACGAGCAAATAGAAACAGGAGAGAACATTTCAATGGTCGGGGGTAAGGAACCGACGCGACGGAAGTCGGCCATTATATAAACCACGTTGAGCAGGTCGGGGTTGTTGACGTACGACGTTCGATATTGTCCGTGTCAGGTCGGGGTTGTTGACGTATACAATCGATCGATATTCATCGGGTGCCGGTACCCTCTCTCACTCACTCGTACCCTCTCTCACTCACTCTTATAAACCACTTTTTCTAGCAGTTCCGTCGCGTGGAATATAATGCAATGTTCTCTCCTGTTTCTATTTGCTCGTAGATTCAACTAGACCTGCTAGACCCAAAGAAAACGAGATCCGCAAAAGAAGAAAAAATAAAATTTATTCCTGAACGTTGTTCACATTATCTTGAGAAGTGAAATTTGTTTAGGTTCAATGCTAGGTACGCAGTTTAATATTTTTTTTAAGTTTATTGTGTTCATTAGTTTATTTATTGTAAAAATAATAGTATTAGCATTATCATTTAATTTTATTATTAATTTTATTTCATAAAAATGATGTATTGATAATAGTAATTATCTAATTATTACTATCGTAGGAAGAATAGAAAATATAAAATATTAAAAATGTATTAGTGTAACTAATTATTTTAAAATGTGATACGAGTATTTATCTTTATATTACTTTTATTTATACCTACTTTTGACAGTTTATTTTCTTTCGAGTTAATTATTTTGTAAGTACTAAATATACTTGCAACTTTGTTAGAACATATTGAACACACATAACCGGCCCAAAACTATACCGCGGTAAAATATCTTGTGAACCTTGAAGGGGGGCTCGATATTGTACTTAAACGAAAAGGTTTGCGCGATATTGTGTTTAAGTTTGCGCATTCCTGTCCTAGGCAGTATATATCTGAGTTCAGTATATCTTTTTAATTTATTTATATTTATCCACTACTGGAACAATTAATTTTTAATAGCGAGTAATTTTTTACTGGTTATTTTTACGATTACGTTATCATTAAAAATCTTGAAGAAAAAATAAAAGAATTGTATTTTTTATAATTATTTGGTTACCATTCTTTGTAATTTTTTAATTATAAAAATTGGTTTTGTAATACTTGTAATGTTTTATATTTACAATCCTTTTTTGTTGATTACTTTTGGAATGTTTTTCTGTATTTTTTATTGAAATTTAATTTGCTTATAACATAATTAAAAATTATTATTATTCTTGAGGGAAGGGGGATTTTACATATTGATATGATATGTTGATGGGGCTCTAGATTAATATTTATTGTTGGGAATAATAAACCCTCCAATACTTGATGAAAGATGAAAGGTTATAAATTCCAAAATAAATTTATTATTGTTGAAATTCACAAACACAAAATTATGGTAAAAAGTCTGAAAATATACACAACTAAATATCACTTACCTTTATCATCAAAAAAAATTCTCCGGCTATAATTTGCCTCAATAGAAGAAATTTGGGTTAAGATTAAAATACATAAATTTACTTTAATTATTGGAACCATATACAGAAAGCAAGAATTTCATTATGTAGAATTTCTCAATGCATTTGAAAATTCGTTTTCTACGCTCCTGCCAGTTTCAGATGAAATTCTTTGCCTTGGAGATTTTAATCTTGATCTTTTTAAGGTTCATGAAAATTACTGTATACAATTTTATTCAATGTTTGACGCTTTTGGTTTCAAACAAATAATTGCAGAGCCAACTCGTGTTACCAGACTCTGCTACCTTGATTGATTTCATTATAATACACAATCATAAAGATATAGTCGACAGCGGTGTTGTCGATATGCATCATTTATCAGATCATTCAACAACCTATTTTGTATACGTATCGTGACTTTAGTGACTTCATATATGAAGATTTTCAATTTGACTTAGAATCAATTTCTTGGCATACTGTCCTTGAATCTACTGAAATTAATGTAAAAATCAAAATATTTAATGATTATCTAATTAGCTTATTCAATAGACACTACTATAAACTACTATAAAAACTGTGAAAATTTCTAAACGACATACGCCGTGGCTGACAGACAATATAAAGCTCATGATATCACTTAGAGATCAAGCATTAAAGCGATTTAAACGAACTCGAAATACAGTACATTGGGAGTCTTACAAGTCATTGCGTAATTATACTAATTTTGCTATTAAACAAGAGAAAAAGGCATATTTAGAATATAAGATTCGTACTAGTTCTTCTAAAACTGTTTGGAAGGAACTAAAAAATCTTAATATCTATCAAAGGTCGAAGATATCTGCAATCCCATTACATCTGCAGGATGTCAATGCAATAAACTTACATTTTCTTAGTGCTGGTAATACCCTCAGAAATGTCGATCAAAATTTACTACTTTATTACTCTAATAATTATTTGATGAATTTTAACAGTAAATTAAATTTTACAGAGGTTACGGAATCTGAAATTTTAAAAATTATTACAAAAATTAAAACTAAAGCCGTTGGGTGTGATGGGATTAGTATTAGGATGTTAGAAATGTGCTGTCCCTTTATATTTCCAATTCTAACGCATATAATAAACTTTTGCATAAATAATAGTGTATGCCCAGATATTTGGAAGTGTGCTAACATCATTCCTCTTCCAAAAGTTAATCAGCCACAAGTATTTAAAGATCTGCGACCTATTAGTATTTTACCAGTTTTATCAAAAATCTTTGAGAAAATCATAGCCAAGCAACTTACTAAACATCTTTCACAGTATGATATTCTGCCAAAAGCCCAATCTGGCTTCAGAGCAGGATATAGCTGTACAACGGCGTTACTTAACATTATTGATGATATCTTATCTGCCACTGATGCAAACAAAATGATAGCTTTGGTAATGCTTGATTACTCAAAGGCTTTTGATACAATAAATCACGACATCCTTCTAGAAATACTGCATTTTATTGGTCTAGATGTTGAAGCTATAACACTTATAAAGAGTTATCTAGGTAACAGGTACCAAAAAGTCATTTTGAATGAACAAATGTCAAGTTTGTTGCCAGTCAAAGCAGGTGTGCCACAAGGTTTAATTCTTGGGCCACTCCTGTATACAATATATACTTGTAACTTTGGTAGCTCTTTAAATTATTGTAATTATAATCTATATGCAGATGATACTCAGTTACATTACTCTTTTGCTGCTGAAGATGCAGGGTTAGCTGCACAGTTAAGAAATTATGATTTGGACTCTCTTGTTCAATACTCAGAATCGCATAGGTTGAGCATCAATGCCAGTAAAACTGTTGTAATTTTGTTTGGGAAGGACAAAGTCAGAAATAGTCTTAAGAATACTCTCAATATTAAAGTTAGAAATGTAAATATTAAGGCTACTGATACCGGCAAAAACTTAGGTCTACTAATTGACTCAAAACTAAGATTTAAAGAACATATATCTAATGTCACAAAAAAAGCTTTTATGAATCTCAAAATAATCTACAATCAGAGAACATTATTAAGTCAAAGCATTAAAGTCTTGTTGTGTGAATCTTTAATTTTATCCCAATTTAATTATTGTGACTCTGTATATGGACCTCGCATAGACAATGTAGAGATTAAGAGAATACAAAGAATACAAAATAGTTGTTTAAGGTTGATTTTTGGAATCAGGAAATATGAATCTGTTTCTTCTAAGATCAGTGAGGTCCAGTGGCTCAATATGCATAATAGTAGAATTTTACATGCTGCATGCCTTTATCATAAAATAATTATTACTAAAACTCCTCCTTACCTCTACAATAAAATACAATTTTCATCTAAAATTCACAATCGCAATTTAAGAAATAAGCATTTATTAGTAATTCCATTGGACAATTACAAATATTTCAAAGATCTTTTAAATACAATATTGCAAAATTATATAATTCTCTACCGGACAACTTTAAACTATTATCTTTACCAAATTTTGAATTACATCTCCGGCGCTTCTTGATGGACAGTCAATGATAAAGTTTTTTTTTTCTTGAGTTGGGGTTCATTTCTAAACTGGAGAACAAGTTCCATGAATGTATGAGACGAAATCAGGCGGGTCGCTAGTTAATTAAGAAGCTATTTAAATTAAATCTGTAAAACATTGTTAATGGACCAGACACAAATAAATACACAAATAAATTTCTTTTTAAACATTTAAATGGATAATTTTATATATGAACACACAAAAGAAATACAAATTTAAAATTTATTGGAGAGAAACAAAACAATCATTAACATCTTAAAATTAAATTAATTAAACAAATGTGAAACAAAATCAATTAAATCTCGGTGTCAAATAGATTTAACAAAATAAAAATTAAGAGACGTTCTAATTCTCTTTTCCTTTTTAATTCTTATCTGATCAATCCAACAATCTTAATTAATTATTAAAAAAAAATTGAAAATTGAAAATATTTGCGCCACACAAAAAAAATTAATCACCTTAACTTGAAGGTTAGCAGATTCCTGTTATAGTTGGTAAAATTACCTGCTTATTTGTTGATAAGATCTGCACATTCCATATCATCCTTCAAATTGATTTTATTTGTGATTTATAAAGATAATTATAATTGTTAAAGGCGAAACATGTATCTCCTATGACGTGAGTACATAAAATAATTCGGTTATTTGCAACAAGATTTTATTACCCTCCTTTAATTCGTGCCATTCAAAATAAAATTCCAAAGAGTTCCTTCAATTTATGAGATCAGTCGTACACCAAATTAACACTTCACTTTTTGTTTTATTTCACTTTTAGTCCACTTTGTTCATTATAATTATTATGAATTAAATTATTAAGAATTTATAAAAAACAATTTAAAAACAAGATGACATTTGTCATATCCTCACTTTGTTGACAGTTACGTGACGTAAAATTCACCAACATAACCTCGAGATTTTACCAAAATAACGTAGAACCTGACATGACTTCTCCTCTGTATGGAATTTCCAGAGAAAGTAACCAGATTTTCGTGCTGTTTTTATAATAATTGGAAAACAACTGCGCATCGCTAGTGGTTTTCCTTGTTAGGAACTAGATTAATTTAGTAAGTTACTAGAAAATAAAAGAGTGTCTTGTACACTAAAATGTTCATAACCACATTGTTAATAATAAATTAAACTAATTGTTTAAACAAATGTTATAAAACGAAAGAGGGGAATTTCTACTTTCTAACAATACCCAACATTAATGTCCTGATTAATGCAAAATTAACTTCAGGATTCGATAACAATCATCTTGAATTTCCTCACAATCATTACTTCACAAAAATTTGAATAAAAACATTTTAACATCTTTCTACATCCTTTTATTATCATAAGATTATCCCTAAGATCCTATCAAACAAAAATTACATAAATTTTGACACCAAAATTATAAATATAAACTAAATTTTAACATTCTAGCAGACCATGCTAAAACGTTACAATCTTGGGATTTCAAAGGCTTAAACGTTCTCTTAAAAAAAGTTGCCCACTTTGACCATTTAGTGTCAAAAGCACCCCAGAACTTGCTTAACAACATTGCAGTAAAGCATTTTAGTTAGAAATTCAAATAACATTAATAAACATCCATTTACTATGGAAAATCATGAATCGTCAAAGAAATAGAACATTTTCTTGAATTTCAATAATAAAAACTGTAAATAAAGTAATAAATACTTGTGTATACCTTCTTACCTATGCCTTTAATAATTTTCAGGTGAAAACAGACCTTAAAATGGCTTCAAAATATGTAAATGTAAGACTATCAACCAACGACATAGGATCGTCCATCATGAAATTGAGTTTGTGGAATTTAAGTGAAGAATCTGTTTAAAATTTATGCCTTCCCATCTCACAGTGTTTGAGTGTGTATCCTTCATAAATTGAACCTTATTTAAATAAGTTAAATCTATTTTTACATTAAAAATTTAGTTGCCTGTCAGATAGGCAACAAATCCTGCATATACATTTCTGCACTACTCAAGTATGTTATATCATAACAATATGTGCTTAATGCACTAAAATTCCTAGTATCGGTTTTTCACTACAAATTTACTATTACTCAGACTAGTCGGAGTCGAATATTGTCTTTGGTAGCTTTAGGTCATGGAATTTACTGAGTTATATTTAGTGATGAAATAAATAAAGATTAGTAAAAGTTTCACAGATTTATTAAAATATAACCTGACAATATTGTTTCGACAGCTATGCTGTCATTATCAAAGGGAATATAATTATAAACAAACACGTCGCTAAGGTAGATACAAAAATAGGTAACTAGATAAAATAACAATAATAATCAAAATTAAATATCTAATACGTCTAGTTACGGAGAATTACTGAGCTCAAGTTGTTCATTCATTAAAGGTACCCTGAGTTGGTGTTTGTATATCTCAAAGGCTTCTAAAATGTCTAATTTGCGTTTGTTATTACAAAAATGTAGGAATTTAATATTATTTTGAGGAGTCATTGTGTGATTTTGTAAAAGGTGTTTGGCGTAATTAGATTTTTCAGGATGTTTATTTTTGTAATGACGTACGTGTTCTTTATATCTTATGTCAAAATTTCGAAGTGTTTGTCCAATATATGCTGAACTACAAAAAGACTACTTTTTACGTCGGCTCGATTTGCCGTCGCCAATCACTATTTTATTCAGCAATTTCTCTTTTGGGGAGCGATATAGCCATGTGCCGTATTAAGCAGAAATATTAAAAAGATGTTGAAACACTTCCGAAACTCTTATGCTTATGTACATAATTACAGTATAACCTTTGTTCATAATAAAGACGTTAGTAACATTTGAAAATAAAATAATTACAGTTAGACTATTAAACCATAATTCTCGTATTAGTGACTACTGCCCATAATCCTTTCTAACGAGTAAGGCAAAAACCCATTAGAAGAGGCAAATTTGTTTAATAATTGTAAAAATGTTTGACGAATAAGAACCAAAGGTAAAAACTAATTTATTATGGATTCCCTTGAACTTACTATTTCTAAATAATAATTATGTTTAAAAATATGTAGTTGTAGGTACATTACTGTTAGTTTTAATATATGTAATATTTAATATAGTTATCTGTTAATAATTTAATGCAATACAGATTTAAATATGTACATATTAACCTTTAATATTTTTGACTTTCTTTTCTTTTAAATCAAATAGTTTTAAGGAAGTTATAATAATTTCAACTTTTCAAGCAAAACTTGTCCTTTTCTATTGTATATATGTATCAGGCTAGGACATTTTAGTATTAATTTCAACAGTCTCTTTTCAAAACACATGTTTGTCATAATGATCCTTCTTTCTGCATCTTTTGTAAATCTTTGTACATATTTTTAGTTAATAGTTTTCAGGCATTAGCACAATAAACAGGTTTAAAACTATACCCAAGTAGCACAAAATATTGACAAATGATTGGGGCAATATTGAACCTATATTGCATAATTGGGGCAATATTAGCAAGTTTTAATCAATATTGGTTTTTGAGAATATGTTTTAACAATATTGTAATAATATTGGCGGAATATTTAAATGCAATATGGCGCTTTACTATAATGAACCAATATTGCAGGATCATTTAAATGCAATATCTCATAAATGTTTACAATAAATATTCTAACAATATTGTTTTAGAGCATTTATTTTTACATTATTGAACCAATATTGGCACATTACTGGCAGAATAACTGTAGCATTTTTCTTTTAAATATCGTATAGCAATATTAAACGATTATTTAAATACAACATCGCATACATATTTATAGTAAATACTCTAACAATATTGTTTTATAATATCTATTCATATTTATAACATCTTTTCATATTTATTTAAGTCTAGTTTTCTCAGTAAACGATTTAAACTATATCGAGGACAATAAATAACCCCAAAAAATCAAAGCCTGGTTAGTTCGTAAATGTCCAAAAGTTATTGAAACTCATTTGAAAGACTATCTCAAACTTCAAAGTCCGGACTTGAATGTTATTGAAAATTTATGTCAATTGAAAATTGCAATAATGATTATAAGGAATCATGAAATTTTAAACAAAGAAAACGATCGCTTAGGGGAAATAGGACAAAAAATTTAAAAAGATTTTAGAGTTAGTTTTAGTTATTTTTTCTTTTTACTGCTTTACTAGGTAGAAAATTTTGTATGAGTGTTACGTTGCATTTTAACGAAGCCAAAAATAAAACATACATATTTTTAGTTAACTAAAATGGACAATTCGTTCCGCTACCTACCCCTAATTGGAGAAAACTGCATTTTTAAGAAGTCCGTTCCGGGTGGATGTTCACAGGTCAAGCCTCGAGAATTCACAGTATGTTTTAGTATGAAACGCAACAAGTTCAAAATAAATGAGTGTCTGTGTGTACGACTTCATTAGTTTGTTTAATAAATAAATTCGTGAAAGTGTTAACATGTGTGTGATGATAATTCATTTGATTATTTAATTCAATTTATTCATTTTCTGTGATGATTGAGCATTGGCTGCTGCGAACACTTGTCAGTGTTGAACCAGGAGGCCAGGACCAATGCTGTTATTTTGTGTAACACCATTATTGTATGCATGTATTGTAGGTAAGTTTACGGAAAGCCATAAAAGGGTAGTTACTGCATCGGTCAATACCCTACTTATTGAGACGTTTTTCTTTTATTACAGGAACGGACCAGTCAACCAGTTCTGGTGTGAATAACCATCTTTACTTTTATTAGATGTTTCTTCTTATTATAAGTTCTAGATTATGGTAGGATTCGTGTTCTTTCAGGTTAGATATTTTATTTTGTTTATAATTTCATTCAAATAAGTTTCCGTCGTTTCTTTTATTATTCTATGTATTTTTAAAAATTAACATTTGATTATTTCGAATAAACTCTTGTGTTTATGTATGTAGTATTCAATATTATTTTTCTATGTATTAATAATAAATATGATGCAATTAACTCCTCGTTTTTTATTTATATTACCTTTATTTCTCTTGTTTTCTAATACAGTGACAACATTATAAAGCAATATTTACAATCACATTTCGCCAACATAGCATACTATTATAGAGCAATGTCTAAAGACCATATTGGACCAATAAAGTAGAATATTATTGAGCAATATTTAAAATCGACATTGCACCAGTAATGCAGATTATAACTGAGAAATATTTAAAATCAACATTGCACCAATACAGGATACTATTATTGAGCAATGTTTAAAACCCATATTGGACCAATACAGTAGAATATTTAAAATCAATATCGTACCAATAAAGCAGAATGTTCACATTTCTATATTGGGTCAATATTTGTTAGGAACATTGTACCCTTATTACCGCAATTTCTAGCCAATATTGCACCAATATTTTGTGCTACTTGGGTAGCTAGCGAATTTTATTTAATATTAACACCAATTACTTGGTAGCTTTTTAATCATTTAGAACCGACGCAATGGTGGTTCTGTTCTGTAGGTGAATTTGTTGACGGCGAATTGTCCTAGACCCACAGAAGTTGTCCTCGACACTTTTAGTAATTCCAACCATTTGTTGTAAAAATCTTTTCTTGGAATATCAATCTATTAAGAGGGTGTTTATAAAACTTGTTGGGTCATTTACAATAAATATTTTGTATTTATAGAATTTTTAATTTCTAATTGTTCTAGCAAATCAAACCTCTTATCTTTCTTTTGTATATGCAATAGGTCTACTCTATCTACATCAACGAAATGATTATTATCTATACAATGGGTAGCTAGTCCGGCCGATTTCTTATTATATAAAATATCACGTTTGTGTTCCGCTAGACTTTTCTTAACGTTTTTCCCACTTTGCCCGATATAAAACGCTTTGCAGTCTTCACAATATATTTTATATATACCCGATTTGTTCGTTATTTCTATTTTATATCTTTTGTTAATTAATACTTTCCCTATGTTATTTTTATTGGCACACATTATATTACAATTTGCTTTCCTAAGCTTGTTTACTATCTTATCACTAATATGGAGAATATAGTTGATGAATTTATACATTTCTTTAACTTTAGGATCGGTGTTATAAAAGGTTTTGTTTATAAGTTTTTTTCTTTTTCTTTGAAATCGCACCGTCAATTAGGTTGTCCTTGTACCTATTATTTGTAGCTGTCTATTTTATAAAATTTAACTCCTTCGCGTAACTCTCTTCATCCGTTGGAAACGTTTCCAACTAAGCTATGGAAACTAGATAATTTGATATTCCAGGGTTGACTCGATTTAACATGTTTTACTATATCCGTACACGTAGGTTCTCTGTATACACCGAATTTTAAGCAATTATCACGTTTAACAACCTCAATATCCAAGAAATTGAGTATGTTATTTTCTTCCAATTCCATTGTGAATTGGATTTTTGGGTTAAAAGATTTTATCAAGGTTAGAAAATATGACAGTTGCCTCTTCAACCCTTTCCATATACAAAATACATTATCTACACATCTCACCCAATAATGAATTTTACCTAAAAGGCATATTTCAAGTCTGTGACCGCTTGGTTGTGACCGCTAAAGGGTTACTTAGAGCAGCCCCGCAAGTAACGCATTGGATAATATAAATTGCATTTGCTGTTCTTTCTTAGACAAACACATATTATAACACCAAAGAAGGAGTTTGTAGACCCATATCCACTTTTAAGTGCAAGGCGTCCGTTAAATTAAAAAATTGGCCCTTATTCTAAAGCCGGCTTTATTAACTAAACATGACATACTTTCTACTGTTCGTGTTTTTGTTGCTTTACTTTAATATTTAAACTATACACTTAAAGAACATTTAATTTTTTGTATAATATGTGTATGTGCCTATAATAATTTGTATAACAGTAAGTAAAAGGTATATAATACGGTAACATAGCTAACCAAGCGTAACTGCTTTATGACAATCTGAAATAAAAAAGTTATGGCTAGTGTTGTGTCACTAGAAAATAATATTGATAATATCCTGACAATTAAAGTAGTTAAGATATAATTAAGGCAAATAAATCATTTTAGAATTAAGTTTCGGATAATAGCACTTTCAGAAAAAGATACTCCTTAAAGATATTTATGAACATATAAAATATAATTCGAGTTTTCTACAATAAAAAAATTTACATACAAATTTACCTTTGCTATCATTGGATCTTTATATTCATATTGTAATTCAGGTCGTAATTTAAAGCCTTTTAGGATTTTATAACCCTCTATCAAATTTAAATCTGCCTTAAAGGTGTAACGTATAATTTAATGAAAATGTTTACGTAAATTTAAAATTCATGTACAGCCATCAATTTTTCTTTTCCAAGGAAGCAACAGAAAAAACAATTAGAAAAGAACTATAACTCTTTTTTGGTAGCTTATCTATATTTACAAGATCACAAAGTGCAACCGACTTTTTTGATGAGAAATAATATAATCTTTAAAATGGACAGAATGTTTTTGTGTAGTATTCGAAGGGCAGAAAAATTATGAAAGGTCACGTTCCAGAAAAGAGGTTTTAAGATAATAAGAGAAATTTTGGACGATTTTTACGACTACGTCTGCGGTAGCCGAAAGTTTATGGCTTTAGCAATTTTAAAATAATGGAAAATTGGATACTGTTCGTAATTTGTGGAACGGTTCTGCGTTATCTGGTTCAATATCTGAATTTTATATCTCTAGAGGAGACCGAATTACTGTAATTTTAAAAATTAGAAAATTACTAACTCGATTTCTTTGCTCATAAAAATTTACAATGCAACTTAATTCGTCTAAAAGGTTAGCTATGAATAACGAAAAACGGGTTTTAGTGGGAACTTTAAAAGAAAATAAAGATAAATAAGTAAGGTAGGTATTTAAAAAATAGTCTAATTTGACTAAATGATTTCCGATTAAAACAAACGAAACCCTTTATTCTGGCTTGAAATTACCACGAGGACTGAAACTATTGAATGTAAAACACCGATTCTTCATTTGTCGTAATAGAATTGCAAGTTATCAAAAGTGTGAAAATATCTTATTGTAGACACTTCTAATACGAAGTAATTCCGGGTAACAAATTCGCAATAATCTCAATATCTTGTAGCAATATTTGCAATATAGGGCAATATTGAAACTACTTTAGTAACTTATTAAAACTATAGACTTAATTTTTTACTGTTCAAATTGTTCTCAATAGCCAACTAAATGGAGATAGAAAAAAGACAAAGAAAAGTTAAACAGTCTGACGATCGTTTAGAAAAACCTTGTGCCGTGTAAAGATGGGTCACGGGATGATCCGCATAAAGTGACAATGAATCTTTGTTTTTTGACAGTGGGTTTGACGGGAGTGGAAATTTTTGTCATATGTGCTTCGACGTTAGTATTGCAGTAAAAGTTACCAGACTAGTACAGAGTTAGAAGCCCCTTGCAAACTTTAGAAGCGGCTGGAAGTCATAAGGAAAGGTGTGAAATCCGAATGGTATCGTTAGGCTTGTGACATTGACAAAAGAAGAAAGAAGAAGCTGTGCCTCATGTGTATGGCCACAGGTGCTTCATTTTTTTTGGTGGCAACATGAAATGGAGAGCGCTTAAAGTTATTTTATTGGACATATGTGATGATTTTAAGGCGAATGGAATGATGTCAAGTTGATGGTTCTTAAATGAATGCTTAATTACCGCCTTGGTTGGCTAAGGGGAACGGGAGATGAAGCCATATGAAATCATCTTACTTAATACATTAAGGGGGGTTTCGATTAATATTCGAATGGGAGCTGAGGGTAAGGGAAGGTGCGAAATGGTGTCCTGGCTAGTACTCGTGAACTAACTGGGTCCTACCACATATTGAGACTGCAATTTTCTTCATTGGGTCACTTATTTTGATAATCTATAGGTCTTGTATACAACATATACTATATACTATCTTCGGAGCATTTCTTATTCCCCATTATCATGTATTTTGTTTTATTTTGATTTATTACCGGTCCAAATTTTCTTGCTTCTTGATACTAGGTTTGTAGGATGAGATCGTCTGCTATTGACCAGTCTCTGGGCATTTCTTCTTCCTCCTATATCTTTAGAATGAGGTTATACAGATACAGCTTCTTCTGTAACTGCTCTCCGCTTGCTTTTAACATTTCTGTTACAATTTCACTTTCTCCTGTCGTCTTATATGAGTTTTAATACCTTTTAATATACTCTTCACTTCCTCCTCACTTGGTAATTTCTATTATAATCGCATTTTCTTCAATGATATGGCTTTGTTCTTCGTTTCCTTCATGTGTGCTGAGTAGTTCCTCGTATTGACTTTTCCATCTGCGCGTAAACCTTTTTGGTTTATACAACAACGCAACGTTCCTTCCTCTGTTTTAAGGTAACTGTTACTGGTTTGGTACCCGTTCCCTATTTTTCACTTCCTGATAGAAAAATCTTATTTATTTTTTTAAATTTATCTTTGATTTCTTTTATTTTAATTGTATTCCTCCTACGTGTTCTTTTCATTTCCTTTTTGATTCCTTTAACTTTCTGAGCAATGTTTCCACTTACATATTTGTTAACGTCTGTTATCTTAAATTTCTTTTGGTTTCTGCTAACTTAATACATTCTTCATCAAACCAATCCTTAGCTCTTTCGTCCCCAGTTGTTCGTACCTTAACTTCCATATTTATCAGTTTTTCCATGTTGTACTGTTTTCCTTTTTTTGTTTTTAGCTCTTTTGTTTACCTTATTGATTTGTGTCTTTTTGTAATTTATTGTTATATCTCACATTAAGGAGATTTTCGATGAATATTTCAGTGGACTTGAATGGCTAACCAGATGAAAATTGCAGGAATAGGGTGGGAAGCAGAGTCGTTTAATTAACTTTGCTGTAATTTGGAATCAAATTCAGTGTAAGTCAAATTATGCTCTTCTTAAACCCCCAGATCCACATTAAACGTCAGTTCTACCTTAGCCTTTTCTGCTTAACTCCTGACATTGTCAACATTAATACTAATGACTCGAGAAAGTCAACTGTTGTTTAAAGTGTTTTATTTTGCCGTTTCTGCTTATTTCACAGACAAAATCGCTAAATTTAACTTTTGTGTTAATTTCTGCAGATGCACAGAATTGTTTTTTACCGTAAACCCCTATTTTCCTCACTTTTAAAAACTATAAGAGTGCATATGAAAAAATTAGAAATACACGTAATGATAGATATTAGAGTATTCATATGCCTGAGATTCGGCATTGTCCCTTTTTGAAGTGCCTTTTTGAAGAAGAATATACAGCAGGGTTGCCCATATTTTGCCAAAGTCAAAATTTTATGATCTCATCCTAAAATGTACATTCCACGCCGATTCGACCAAAGTTGGCGGGGTACCCTCATAGATTTTTTTTATATTTTGTTCACGTAATACCCTTTCCAAGCCTTATATAAAGCCCAAATATTACTGCCCATAAATACACCGTTCGCGAGATATAGAGGTTTATTTTTTTCAGTTTTAAACGTACATGCCTATATTCAAATGCTATTTACTCGGCTTTCGTATTAGTTAGGAAGGTCGGGTTTTTTGTAATTGAAAGAGAATGAAATGGACTATCTACGGTAATTTCTGTTCGTTTTTTCAACATTTGTAACATAGTATATTAACTGAGTTTTTAGCAAATTTTGACTTTTATCAAAATCGGTTCCATTAATTTTTTTCAAAAAAATTACAACTATTCTCTATTCTCTTATATAGTCGTGAGAACAAAATGTTCTGAAACGACATGCACTTGTATCATGAACAGCGAATGTAACTGTCAAAATGTTCCATTAATTTTCTCCAAAAAGATCACAACTATTGCATGATATGTCCTTATTATTGTAATAAAATTTCAACTTGGTATCTCAATAGAATCTGAAATTGAGACATTTTTTTCTGTGGTCGTGCGAATACACTTTACACACTGCAACAAGAATTATCCAAGATGTCCACGGGACGCAGTTGCGAGCAAACCTATTGTAGGTATACATATATTATATCAGGCGCGGATTAACGGCGGGGGAAATGGGGGAAATCTCCTCCTCCCCAAAATTTATAAATAAATATACATAGGATAGAGTCAAATAATGTTTGTTTAATTATTATGTATTAAAACAATTATTTTTCCAAAAATTCCTCCCCCCCCAATAATTATCTGGATCCGACCCTTATTCTATGATAATACAACGAATTATAATTATTACTACTTTTGCTTTAACAAATCAAACTCGAAACAATCATTTGAAAATGAATAAGAATTTCGATACCAACAAGAAGAGTAGAATGGAACTTTAGAGTTCCAGGAAGCCTTCTGAAGCTGATAAAAAGCTGGTTCAAAAATCTTTCATGTGCTTCAAATTCAATTATAATTTTCAGCAAAAGCTATCTTTTTTTAATATTAAGTTTATCAACATTTGGTTGATCTTTCGTATCGCAAAAGTTGTAGCGAAAACATATGATTTTCAAATGGTTGTTTCGAATTGATTTGTTAAAACAAAAGTGGTAATAATTACTATAATTCGTTGTATTATCATATAATATATAGTATATACCTACAATAGGTTTGCTCGCAACTATGTCCCGTGGACTTCGGATAATTTTTGTGGCAGTGTTGAAAGTGTATACGCACGACTACAGAAAAATGTCTCAACTTCCGATTCTATTGAGATACCAAGATGAAATTTTATTACAATGATAAGGACATATCATGCAATAGTTCTGATTTTTTGGAGAAAATTAATGGAACATTTTGAGAGTCACATTCGCTCTTCTTAATACAAGTGCATGTTCGCTTCAGAACATTTTATTCGCACGACTATAGAATAAAATTCATAACTTCTGATTCCATAAAGATACCAAATTGAAATTTTAAGGAAATTATAACAACATTGCATACAATAGTTGTAATTTTTTTGAAAAAAAATAATGGAACCGATTTTGAGAAAAATCGAAATTTGCTAAAAACTCAGTTAATATACTATGTTACAAATGCTGGAAAAACGAACAAAAATTACTGTAGATAGCTCATTTCATTCTCTTTCAAATGCAAGAAACCGAACCTTCCTAGCTAATAAGAAAGCCAAGTAAATACCATTTGAATGTAGGCATGTACGTTTAAAACTAAAAAAAATATTGCCCTATATCTCGCGAACGGTGTATTTATGGGCAGTAATATTTCAGCTTTATATAAGGCTTGGAAAGGGTATTACGTGAACAAAATATAAACAAAATCCATGAGGGTACCGCGCCAACTTTGGTCGAATCGGCGTGGAATGTATCAAATATAGATTCGACAGTATAGCTGTCGAAACAATATTGTCAGGTTGTATTTAAATATAGATTAGTTTGTTGAAAAAATGCTTCCCAAAATATAAAAGATTTTAAACAAGAGTAACCCGTACCGCTAGAAGGTTGAGTTTTTTTTTCGAATTTAGTTTTCTTTTCGAGAAATTTCCAGTACCAGGGTAAACAAGAATATTACTTAAAGCATTTATTCTGGAGCAATTTGGATGTTGAACATCTGTTCTCGATATCACTTGACTTAAGTGTTGAAAATCCATTGCACTTTAGAGATTCCAAGTGGTCATCGATTGGGTGGAAGTTCAAGTGAAATAGAATTACCAATTATTCAATTTTTATATTGGCTATGCAAATTATATTGATTATACACTTGACTTGAGTATTGAAATCCACTGCATTTTAGAGATTCCAAGCAATTTTTATATGAAATATTGCCAAGTCCGCATCACATTCCATGCTACCTTTGCAAAAAAGTTACCTGAGTTGGAGTATTAAACAAGGTACCGCGACTGTCATTTGGTAGGCATTGTATGCCAGTTGGTGAAAAGAAAACTCACCTAAGAGAACTTTAACCTTAACCTCTTCAAGTTCACTTTGTTCCTCTATTTCATGCTTCGTATCCTGTCGATTCTCGTCCAACGCTGAAATAAGCATCTCTATCATATGAAGATCTTCTATCTGTATGTGTTACATCAGCTTCTAAAGTTTTGCTCCAAACTTCATAAATGCATCATTAGGGTCAGGTACAGATAACAAATTTAGAACAAAATGAGATAAAGTACTAAACGCTAGATTATCAAACTCATTTTTAAATTGAACGAAGTAGGTTTGTATCCTAACTTTATTTGCTTTGTTTTAGTGATACAGTACACACACCCCGGCTTTTCAGAAAGAGAAGTTTTTGATCTTTTTGCTTTAGTCCTTTCTAATTTTCCTTTACCTTAGTTAGTATTGTTTTGAAGAAGTGGTTGAGAAATTCCACTTTAGTTTCAAATAGTGGTTGAGGGTGTCTTTCATAACACCCGAAGACGTTAATTGCGGGGACACCTAACGCCAGCGCTAGCTCCCGCAAAAGAGAAATACAGAACTGTTTACGACGGGTATCTGTTTAAATCGAATTTCATCACCGATTAAATAAGCTCCATGTTAAAGCTTTTAGCAAGTTTAGAATAGACTAGCGAATAAGACCGGTTCTTCGAACCTTGACTAAGCAAATTCACTAATCAGGAGCAATACCAGAAAAATTCACAAAGCCAGAAAAAAGAACCAGCAGCACAAGGAAATTTACAAAGTGAGGAACAAGAACCCTCGGCCCAGTCCACACACTGATCTTATAACTCCTGTAGCAGTTAAACAAAAGATTGATCCCACAACTGCACTGTTGATTAAACGGAAATGCTGGACGCGGCTGCAACCCTGCACTCCACATTTAAAAATACATAGAAATACTACATTAGACTTAGGCGACATTAAAGTGTTCGGTCTACATCCCTTTGATTCCAACAATGTAGATTACTACAAATGCAGATGCCTTGAGGATACTCTTTGCAACTTGTAAATATTTTACAAAATAAAAATAGTAACAATATATCATCTGAAATAATCATTTACATTATTTGAAATGCAACATTGATGGTGCTACTTTAGAAAACTTTGAAGTGTGTCAAAAATGTAATCTATCCCCAGCTAATCAGAAAGCTAAAATCCTGTGAAATGGTTGCTTAGTAAAGTTAATGCAATTAAAACAAAACACGAAACAAATTAATAAAAATAACTACCAATAGCTGCCTTCTCTAAAGCCTATGCGTCAAAAGAAGCGAAAATTGCATCATTTCGTGCCAATTCACTATATATATTCGTTAGTGAGATTAGCATTGTTAGCAACAAAATCATAGATATTTGTAGCAAGGATAAAGGCTGCAACTCTTCAACACCTTATAATATACGACAAATATAGATGACACCACGCGCATTTGTCGCTGTCAATGTTAATTCCATGAATGAATATATAGTGGATTGACACGAGATGCACGCATTCATGCATGCGCACTAGGTAAAGACGAAACATTATTGTCTAAGGGTAATGTTGCCTTGGTTTGTGTTTGATATGCTGCATCTCTAGTAACATTTTTTGGAACCGTTTTGGAACTCGCCAAGAAATATAGACTGTGTTGTACAACATCAAAATATCTCTAATATGCTGTATAGTTTTTGACGGTTGTTTTCGCTGTGTTGTATTTGAATGGTGATTGTAATTTTTGACAGATTAAATTTAATATTTCTATTAGTATTTATGATAATTTTAAGTAGAATATTTAGATTTTATAATTTTTGAAATATCAGTAAAATAGAATTGTCATTCGTAGATTCTTCTAAATAATATGTTTTTTGTACTAATGGTTATACATATTAAAATAGAGCTACCGCATAATTTCGTTTAACAAATTGCCGCAAGAGTGTAGCTCTATCTTTGGCACATCTCAAATGCTTTTAATATCCAAGGATTTTACATTTTATGTATTTTTATTATACATTTAAGGGTTCTAGACCAAGATCATAAATAGTTAATTATAATATGGGTGTCCGTAATAACAGCCTTGGTAGTGTAATGTCTATAATGCTGGACTTTCACCCAAGCGGCCCGAGGCCGATTCCCGGTGCCGGCAGATCTGGTTAAGGTTTTCTGCAGTTTTCCTTGGCTGTGACACAAATGTGGGATTTGCGCTGTTCCATTTGTAAGTCGTCTGCAGCCGTACTTAGGGCCTACGTAATAATAATAATCGGCCCCTCCCTCCCGCACAAGCTTATAACTTCTGGGGCTATGGGTTGTAGCAATTATAATAATAATTATTATTATAATAGTAAGTACGATGTTTTTATAGCAAAAGAAAGCTGCTTTTATGTCAGGTTTGTTCTTATCTTAAATTTACAATTTGCACCGTGCAGTGGCGCCAGCTGTAAGGACCACTTAAGATTCGTCCAGATCCACCGCTCAGTGGTGCCTCAGTTGGTCATATCAGTATGATTTTGTTTTGTTTACAGAAACGACATAAAAGTAAACTTATGTGTGATTTAAGCCCGTTTAAAAATACAACCGCAAATAGTTTATATTTTTTATATATAGGAACAAATAGAATACATTGGAAAATACTTAAAAGAAGTTTCAGTCGTCATGAAACCATTCTTGGATTTGCTAATCCCCCCGTTTTGTCCCTTTATAAACTCGATTCCTGTAAGTCCCATCCAGCTACTGCTCAGACTCAGCATGGACCAGAGAGGTATAATAGGTGGTTCTGACCTGCGTTAAATTACATACGTTGTCTAATTCCAGTTTATGTTTCAATAGTTTGTTTTTGATACAAATCATTCTATATTCATTGATTAAATATCTTATTAAATAAAGTAAATAAACTTCTTGGTCTAATTTAGAAAAGAAAATTTAACATTTTTTGCTCGCAGATTCAAGAATTTCTATCATTTTGTTTAAATTGAAGTTATCCTTATATGCATGTTAAATAATTTGTTTAAGTTTCTTCCGCCCGAAGGACGGGTTTAAATATTACATAGTTGCGTAAAATTCCTTGATTGTATGACAATTTGGTTAAAAAATAAATCATCTTACGGTGGTAAAGTACTTGATGATTAGGTCTAGTGAAGATGGACCATAGTACACAATAGTTGTATTCTTTTTAGCACTTGTTTGTCTTACCACTGCGACCAACTAAGACGGAGGAACTGAATCTAAACTGAGCAGTCTGAACTCTCGGAGATAGTGCCAATAATAATAATAAATTATTATTAAAAATGGGAGCCGGCGGTAGACGAGTGGTGTCATTACATTACTCATGGTCCAAGGTTCGTGGGTTCGAGTCCCACTTGGAGCGGCAGGATTTTTCTAAATTGAAAAGTTTGATCCCCTCAACTATGGATGGATGGCCCTGGCGAGAGTAATCGCTTAAAATGGACTAATCATTCCCAGGGAGTAAGGAGATTTGAAGTGTCTTCACATTTCTAATTATTATTGATTTAAACCATTTCCGACCTGGTGTATTGTTTATAATAAAACTATTTCATTTGTTCTAATATCGTTTTAACAGAATACAATGGAAAGATCATTCTTCTGCAAGTTTGTTCATTCCACCAATTAATGTTAATTCCAATGCACTGTCTGGTGCCACTTTTGCCGTAGATTGTGGAGCTTCTGCACTATTTTCTGTCGCAGTTCGGTTCGAGGAAATTCAAATGCTCTGCTAGTTGTTTGAACTGTCATACCATATGAAATAGCTTTCAAACATCCTTTCTTAGTTTTGGGCTTTCTAGTTTTAATCTTCGCCCTTATAATGTCAGGTATGGTCGTACCTAGCAAATCTAGTAGGTCTTGTGACAAGACCCGTGTGATTCCATTATGTATCAGTTTTGCGAACTAGATCTCGCAGTTTACTAATACTATAAATCGAATGGTAGATGGTTCTAGAGTAATATTATAAAATAAGAAACAAAATTCAGTCCTTGTGACCGTAACTGGTTCAATGGCCACCACCGGTACGTCTATCATTTTTTAAACCCTCTGCTGGTTTGGTTTCTTTGACTGTTTTTAATGTGAAATTAAGGAATCTGTTTATTTGATTTATTTCCACTTTCTATGTGAATGACACTTTATAGCATTTATGGTAATTTAAGTAAATGAGCAGTCACAGCTACAGCCCTGTAAAATCTTCTGCAAACGGGCTCCTAAAAGAGACGTGTAAAATTCTACAATGCGTATCAACAAAAAGCTAAAGAAAACTTATTTGTCGCTTGTTGTAATTTTTACTGGGCTCACTGCGTTATGGAGGCTCGCCCTACAAAATTCCCAGCTCGCTTGTAAAGATTCATTTACAAAACTTGCCACTTAAATAACTATTAAATGCAATGGGAATTTAAACGCTTTATGAACAATCAATGTCTTATTCTTTTAGTTCGCTTTTCTTAAATGTGGAAAATTGTTAAATTAATTAATAAGCTGTAACTGCAATTTTATTACTCATTTTCCTTCCTGATATTAAAGAGCAGATATATAACATCGTTTGTAATAGTAAAATATATAATTTATAAATGTTTTTATAAGACTCGAAGCTGTGGCTATCTGTCAGAGAAGTATTTAGAAAAAGAACCAACGATAGCACTAATAGTAGGTAGAGTGATAGTTATTCTTCCAAATCCGTTGATAATCTGTTGAATTCATCACATCTGGAAAATAAATAGTTTCAAACGAATAGGCTGAAAATTGTTATGTAACAAAATTAATAAATGTAATCTTGTTGACTTTTTGACCTGGATAAAAACGGTCTTTCATCAGAGAATAATAATAACTAAATAAAAAATTATGACACATGAATTATTATAGCAAATAAACGTAATACATTATGCAAATCCTGGCGGAGAGTTGATTTGATATTAAATGGAGCTAAACGAGTTTAAAACAGATGTCGGAAGTAGGTAGAAATGGAATTAGTGGTAGTAATGGATAAAGACTCCTACTGGGCGCACACCTGTATCAATTACACGGACCGTATAGAAAATGTTTAGAGGAAGAAAAAAAGGAACAACAACAAACAAGCATCTGATTGAGAAATTGACATTACGGAATAAAGTATTTAATATTTATACATGGTAATGAGGTTTCGTTGTAGTCAGTCAAACTCATCTAACCGGATAAACATTGAAATTGAAGTCTGAAATAAAATATTTGATTAAATATTGATTTATTTTGAATACGTCTTGCAGAATCCGTTGGTTTTACTCGACGTGTGTCCTCGTGGCCATCATCCTTTGGGTTCCTCTGTCAAATGCTTTGAATAAAAGATGAGAAAGGCATTGAAAAATGACTTTTAATTTTCAGAAAGAAATGAATTAGCTTTTTGTCCCCGTCTTGACTGATTGCGGTCGCCTTATGAATGACAATTAAAAATTTTAATCCGAGATTGCTTTGATCCGAAACTTTAGCTGAAATCCGTACTTTTCTAATTGTACGAGACATTTAAAAGTAAAATAAATTGCCCAAGTTAAAACATCCCCGAGAAATTAATACTTTTAAATTTTAAGGAAAATTTTAATTCATTACGGTACGGTACATTTCTTATTTGCATAAGATGCTATAGTGCTTGCACACCGTCGAGATTTTTTAATGGAATTAAAGAAATGCGCATGTTTTATTCATTTGGATTTAAATTTTGTCACTGATGAATCTATTCGAATTTTTTTATAACAAACAAACTTTTCTACTGGATACAAAATAATCCACATGATTACTCCTGTGACAGAGATATATTATAATCCCTTATTTCGTTTGCATTTTTTAATGAAATACTTTTATTATTGTGACATATCTTAAGCCTCTTATGTTCTTATCTTTCATTATTTATTATTTGTGTAAGAAAATATTTCTGCTATACTATACATTGCGTATTAACTTCGTAAGTCGAATTTTGTTGTGTCCTTAAACATTTAGCGAGACAAAACTGTCTCACTATTGTTTATTGTTTCTAGCCTTATATGGTGAAACTTCATAATCTGTTTTATTTATTTTATGTTTCAATATTGTACTTCACTGAGTATTAAATAAAATGATATCATTCTACTTAAGTAATGAATTTGGTATATCCGCTTGAAACGTCACAATGATCGGTGTTTGAACAACAAAAAAAAAGAGTAAAATTTCGAAGGACCTTGAAGAGTAATTAAACTGATGGGTTTCTTCACCTACCTGAATAATTAAATGAACTGTTTCCGTAGGATGTGGTCCGGGGGATTTATGAATCTCTTTGACTTGGGTCTTTACTTCTTATAGGGGACACTTCCACTAACACTTGTCCAAATAACACCCAGAGTTCTGTTTTTCTTAGATATTTTTAGAGTAGGGTTTTTTACCCGTCAGTTTTCAAATTTTGTCTGAATTTATAATAATTTTTCCAAAGGCGACTTCGTAGAAATAATAACGATCGCCGCATACATAGCAACTATAAAGAGGTACCTTTCGGTAATGAACAGTAATGAAAGAAAAATAAAATACATAAATTAGGATTTAATATTAACAACAATAATGAAAGAAAATATAATACATAAATTAGGCTGTAACAATCGGTATACTAATACAAAATGTAGTTGCTAATGTAAATGTTCTTTGTTTTGTTCATAGCTGTTCTCACATTAGTTCAAAACGGCGAACGATTTCGATGATTCGCCTAAAATTACCGTTGATGATCCGATTTTGGAGAAACTACCCAATTTAAAGCTTTAATTTTCACTTTGTCTAACTTTATAACTACCAAACACATTTTCTTGAAGTACTTTGCTTTCTTTGCTTCTTTCTTGCTTTCTTTATATTTTCCTGAAAATAGTTATTTTTTTGTGTTTAATGAGAGAAACTGACAGAGATATATATTGATATAATAATTTTTTAGGTTTTATATTTAAAAAATTTCCCTTAGGGAACTATATGATATGATATTATAAAAATAAAGTATAATTTATTTGAATACTAGACACAGTCATAGATGCAATTGTAACACAGATGAAATACACAACTCACTACTTGCTTACCTTTAATTGAAATAAATGCTCCGGCTAAATATGTTGTAGTTCTGAAAAGCCTTCCTTTCCACAGAGACTGCCTCAGGCGAGTTAACATTTATTCATTAAGTAAAGATATACATATAATAGAAGTATGACCTCGTTATGAATTACCACGTGCAAGATTCCCAGTTGCGATATAAATACCGCTCACAAGTGCAGTATATCTAAATGCATTCTGAGAAATGCTAAGTAACTTTAGCTAAATGCATTCCACAAAGTGCTAGCGGCAGCAAAACGTTATAGCCACGTGTGAGCAAGGTGAAAGATTGTAGGACCACATGAGAGTGTGTAAACACAGTGGCGGTGGGTGCATACGTCCAACTCAGGGCACACGACAAACTGGTATTTCGCTATCATGCTCGTATCATGCTTCGCTATCATAATGTGTTGCACTGCGAGTGCGCCAGGTTTGACGTACGCACCTACCGCTACTGTATATCAGCGCGACTTGGTCAGATACTTCAGTTCGAGTTACGACGAGCTTGAAGGCTAGAAACTGATATCCAGGGATATTGTTCATCTGCCTCGCAAGTTAGACTCAGAAGCCGTAGACTCTAGTATCCAGGGATATTGTTTACCTCGGCCTTCTGAGCAGTATTACTCGTTTAAAGTTAAAACTGTATAGTGTTTAAGTTATTATGCAAGTACATATTGTATATTAACAACGAATAAATACTTATTGTACTTAACAATAAACTGTGTATATTTTTGTAACTTGGACTCCGTCTTATGCGTTTTTAAATAAATTATTATTTTAAAAACGCTTTTCCATGTCAAGAAAAGTTAATTAGCGGGTCGCTTTATGGTTTTTCATTTCCATATAATTATTATGAACAAAAAGTAATAAAAACACACACACAAAGTAATTTTCAAAACAATAACAACACAACTTTATTTTTAATTAACATATACCAAAAAACAACAAACAAAACAATGAAAATTGAAAATAGATTTTCTTTTATGTAGAATAAAAAAATGCAACAAGAAGATCTGGTTACTAAATTGTATCTTTTCAATTCTATTATTAATTCTTTATTTAACGCAAAATGGTTCAGTCTTTTTTATTTGGAGATTAATAATTTGCTTTTAAATACATATCTAATTTTCTTTAATTATAGAAAAATATATATTTAAGGATTATAATTTGTTTATATGTTTATATTGACTTTAGGTATCATGATAGCTCTTAATTACTAAAAATAAAACTATTATGAAAAACTCACGTTTTTATTTATTGAGCTTCCAATTCTTTGCTATTTAAAAAATTGGCGCCAAAAGGATACCAACTTTATTTTTATTAACTGTTACTGTGTCTTCATGGCTGCTTTTATTAGTCTTGACAAACAATGCAAGAAATAGATGTCAACGATCTCTTTTAAATATTTTCAATTACAAGGTTTTACTAATTGAAATTCCAAATCCATTTAAGATTCATTACATTCCATACATTTCTTCGAAGAATAGATTAATCACATGATTATCTTCAATCACTTGTTAATTAATCACTTAGATTTACCAACTTTCTTAAATTTCAAACACTTTGACGTTTCACAAAATTATCATTAACCTTAAAATCTTGACAATGATTTGTTTACATTTTAACATAACCTTAAATTATTTTATGCTCTCCAAAAGGTCGTGCACTTCTTGAAAGATGAAATTGGAAGAGAGTAATAGAAAAATGGCTGTCCTTTTTATATGATTTTTGAAATGTAATTTTTGCATGAAAGAAATGAAACTTTGACAATCATTTTAACATAACCAGATTTGTGTTTATAAATTTTAATTAATCCTAAAACTAATTGGATAATCTTAATAGATAAAAAATTCCTAATCTAATGGTTTATAACACTCTTCAACAAACATCATTAAGTTTATAAAGGAATGTCGACGAACACAATCACCTTAAAAACTAAATAATGTCCTTATTAATACCTTTTTACACCTTCCTATCGTC
This sequence comes from Agrypnus murinus, assembly GCA_929113105.1. NCBI lineage: Eukaryota > Metazoa > Arthropoda > Insecta > Coleoptera > Elateridae > Agrypnus > Agrypnus murinus. Next base: position 122,456,944 of record OV816029.1, on the reverse strand, counting down.
ATAAATTTAAACATTAAATCTTTTAAAACATTATTTGGATACTCTTAGGCACTAAGAACATGAAAATTCAAGCCAACTAACAATATGCATCGAACGTTCCAAAATCGCAACAAAATTATATGTTGTATAACTGATATCATTAATATAAAGCAGTCCCTACATTTAAAATAGTGACAATTATGTGGTAATGAAGCAGCCTTACAAACTTCCACCAAAATAATTTACTCAAAAGCTGTAAAATCTTCAAATGGGAACCACTACTTTTTTTGCAGATTTTGATTCTGCGACAAAAAACTACATAACCTTTAATCGAATACTTTTGGTAATCATCATAGATGGCGTGAACAATAATTCTACATTTAAACGAATTACGTAAGACAGGTTTATTTGTTTGTTTCCTGAAATGCAGTTGTTTGAAAGAGAACGTTATACCTGCCATTGCATTTATGGTTGATCGAAATATGCAAAATGGTTGGTTCCAACAAGATGGCGCGGGGGCGCATAACAAACAAAAATTCCAAAACTTAGGGCTGCATTTTATTTCCTAAGGGAGAACATTAAACTGAGGCAGACTTTTAGTTAATAAACTTTTTCAAGTTCCTATAAGTTCCTAGTAAAAACTAAGATAATTCCGTGGCAAACCTAATATAACACCATGATATCCCTAGTATAATACCATGATAATACATTTAATTTTGTGATAGCAGTAAATATGAACTTATTTTACAAAATTTATTATTTGTAAAAATGTTATTAATTATAGGTTATGTGAGCAACTTTACTAGTCCCCACTAACATTTTTAAAATAGTATTATTAGTGTTGTTATGTTTTAGAATTTTGTAGAAGCACTTTTAGTTTAATTAACCGGATTCACCTGCACATTCGAAACAAGTGAAATATCACGATATTACCCTCATTACCTTGATTATATGTGCATTTAGTAATAAAATTAGTAAGTTTTTTTTTCTAATAATTTAAAATAGAGCCAGCTTCAAGAAATAACTATTGTAACATCCTTTTGCGGCAACATTTAATTTATTATAACCTGTTGACTCTATAATTTATAATTTTATTTAAAGATTCCTAACTCCTAAACGTTACAACTTCCATAAAATAACCGTCTTTAACAATTGATTAGATGCACCCGTACAAAAATTATCAAATATAAAAGTCAAGTATAGAAAGTTGCAAGCAATCTAGTATAAGACAACGAATTAACAATTTATGGAAATTTCTTTGTTAATGAATACATTTAAGCTTAATACGTATGAAGAAAACTGTAAAAAACGTCTCAACTGGTTCTCTAAATTAATAAACACACAGACAAAGGTAATATACTACAGTTTACTGTAGTTTATCAAATCGTATGGTACTATTCTCATTGGGAGCTTTTTCTTTAATTACCCCTAAAGATTTCTTGAGGATTATGCTTGAACTTCTTTGAGTTAACATGGACGTTCCAGAATTTGTTGATTTTTTTTAAATACTCGCACTTGCTCATTCTTAGTTAAGATTATTATCAATTATTCTTATAGGAAATGAAGAGGCGGTAAAAGGGTTTTTGCATGTGGTTTTCACCTATCCCGGTTTCGGTAAATGAACTTTTCTTTTGAAAAGCAATGTATACAGCGAAAATATTTCTCGTATCAGAACGCCTGTTTTTTTTAACGGAATTATAAATTTTTACCACATTATTGCTAATATTGATCTAATTCAGCAATTCCCAACCTTAAATAAATAAATAAAAATTTAATAAAATTAAAGAAACAAAAAGTAGAATCAAAATAAGAACTATAAACTAGACACAAGGGGAGAATGGGGGAAATTCCCCCCTCAAGATTTATAAATAAATATCCGTACATAAATAGAATAGAAACAAATAAAGTTTGTTTAAATTATTATATGTTAAAACAATTATTTTTTCAAAAATTTCCCCTTCCAAAATAATTCTATAGATCAGCCCCTGAACTAGAACGAAAATTTGCCAAGTTGAATTTCACGCCTCCGCAAGCAGACAACGCTTTGCCATTCTGCTGCCACTAGATCCAAAATTATTGCAGGTTGTAGTTTGATTGCAATTTGTGTGAAATTTGTGCACAATTTACGTATAATTTGTGCTGAACTTGTGTACAATTTGTGAGCACTTACTTCGCAATTTGTGTACAAATTCGTGCGATTTGTGAGTTTATGTACAATCGGTGTGCAATTTTGTTTGTCTGCAATTTGTGTTCAATTTGCGTACACTTTGTGTGCAAGTTGTGCTCTCTTTTGTGTGCAATTTGTATGCAATATGTGAACAATTTGTTTGCAATATATGCACAAATAGTATTCAGTTTGTATACAATATGTGTGCAATTTTTTAGCATTTAGTTTGCAATTTTTGTGGAATTTGTGTACAATTCGTGTGATTTGTAAGTTTATGTACAATTGGTGTTCAATTTGTGTACAATTTGGGTACAGTTTGTGTGCAAGTTGCGTTTTCTTTTGTGTGCAATTTGAATGCAATTTATATGCAATTTGTATGCAATATGTGTGCAATTTGTTTGCAATTTGTGCACAAATATTGTTCAGTTTGTGTGTAATTTGTACACAGTTTTGTGCAATATTTGTCCAATTTGTGTACAATTCCTGCGATTTATGAGTTTATGTACAATTGGTATGCAATTTGTAAGCAATTTTTTTGTGAGCAATTTGTGTACAATTTGCGTACACTTCGTGTGCAAGTTGTGCTCTCTTTTGTGTGCAATTTGTATGCAATATGTGTTCAATGTGTTTGCAATATGTGCACAAATAGTATTCAGTTTGTATACAATGCGAGTATGTGTGGAATTTGTTAGCATTTAGTTTGCAATTTTTGTTGAATTTGTGTACAGTTTGTGGGCAATTTGTGTACAATTCGTGTGATTTGTAAATTTATTTACAATTGGTGCGCAATTTGTGTACAATTTTTGTACAATTTGCGTACAAGTTGTGTTTTTTGTGTGCAATTTGGATGCAATAAGTGTGCAATTTGTTTGCAATTTGTGTACAAATATTGTTCAGTTTGTGTAGTGTTTGTGTGTAATTTGTACACTGTTGTGTGCAATATGCGTCCAATTTGTGTACAATTTCTTTAGACACAGGTGCCTCATTAAACGCATTACTTACTAAATCTCATTAAATAGCTTTAACATAATAACATTCCCTTAATATCTATCCCCTTTTCCTCCACCCCGTAATACTACCCTTGAACACTATTTACTTGTAAGACACAGAGTAGGCCTAAAGGCCACCGCTATAGAAATTGATTCTAAAAAGGGCTCCGCGAGTTAAAAGGGTTTGGAATCGCTGATCTAATGCAATAGTTGATTCACTGCACACCCCAAGCATGCAAATAATAAAACGGCCTGTCGGTTATTGCTAAAGAGAAGCAAATGATGAATAAAAAACATTCAATGCAATTTTGGACAAGGTTTTCTAAAATAAAATTTATTAGGTTAGTTAAAGAAATATTAAATTAGATTAAATAAATATTTCTTAAGCCTAACTCAGTCAGATTAATTCAAAAGAACGTTTTCACTTCTTTAATGAAATTCTTCTTCTTTGTGAATTTCAGCAGTTCATTTCTGGAAAATTTTAAATTTATATAAAATCTTTTCTGTTTTAAAGTGCTCATTCATATATTTTCAGATTACTTCTGTACACATAAACATATCATCAGATAGATAGCATTTAGGTTGCTGTCCTTTCAATCTTCTGAAGATACCTTTTTATTTACATTTTATCTTAACCTTTTTTCGCCGAACGAGCAGTATAACCCTGTTTTATTACACCGGGTTTTTATTCAAGTTTTCGTACTTTCCCCATTCTCGTTTGATGAATAATAAAGGAAAACGGTTAATAATCAAAGTTTCTCTCAAAAATGATCAATTACTTTTAAACGCCTCTTAAATACAAGGTTTTTAATGGCAACCAAATTGCCATATTTTATTTAGCTTTAATCTTTCTGCGAGAAGACAGTAAATTTATAATAAAAGCAAAACTTCGGAAGAGGCCAGGGGGATTGTGGAGAGTGCCTTAAATAAGATCCCGTTGCTTGGGGTTCGCAGCCCACTCTGTTAATAAATTAATCACTGGAATTAATTTATGATCTTCTAATAATGAACGCTTGAGAAACAAATACTCGAGATGCGAATGAATAAATTAACCGTAGCTGAATTTAAAGTAACTACACCGACCGTGAAGAGATCTTAAATTAATTTACTGTCAAAACAAAAGCAACGAAAACGAAAATGATTTGCAAATTGTTCCACTCTTTTATTTATTACTTGTAACTAATTAATGTCAAAGGAATTAAAAATTACAACAGGAAAAATTGTAATTGTATTTGGCTTCAATTAACCTTTCCATCTTGAATATACACCGACCCTTGTCAGTATTATGAAACATTCACTTCAACCATTCATTAAAAATGAGTAGCGTAAGTTCCAGATCTTTTATTTTATCCATCGCTGAGAAGGATGAAAAAGGAAACAGCTTGCCCTTTTAATGCCAGTAGGAAATTTTTATACTTCTCATAGAAAATTACCTCAGGAATGTCTCCATATAAAAAACACAATGAATCGTGATGAACAAAATGCGAGATTCAGAAGGCAGGAGGGTGCTACCAAGATTAATAAAAGTGGAGCAACATTAACAGTCGTAACACACAGGCAATATCCAACACACAATTTGGATCCTTTGCTCCCTACACCTCCAAGGATACGCTCGATGAATCTTTTTCTTAAATTTCATACATTAAATCCTTAAAATCTCGTACATTAATTTTCGATTAAATTGTCAACGTCATAATCAAAACTTGATTTTCAAAATGTTCAGTTTAAGTTTTAAGATTTATCTTCATGAAAAATATTTTTTATAGATTGTCAGTGAAAGTATCCTTTGATCATATCACTTAATGTTCCCAATATGGTGTGATATAGAACATTGAGGACAACAGTTCGGGATGCATCCTGCGTGTCTGTTCAGCCAGTCCCCCAAACAACCCCCGATGTGTTGAGGGGCATGCGAGAAATGGGGGATCGATATATCCCATTACGTCTTAAGAATGGTGACCGTTTTAGTGGCCAAGTAGATTGGATTTCATTAAGAGAAAGGGCGAGTGGAAGGAAGGCTTTCAAAATTGTCACGTATCGCGCATCCCAAATCCGATCCATCCCTTTTTTATTGGTATAGCCAACGTTCCGTGAAAACGAAAGTATATTAGCGCTTCTTTTATTAATTTTTAACAATATTTCTTCTACAGTTTGTTCAACTTGCCTATTTCGATGCCAAATGGAATATCCTGAAGCGAAGCAGCTGTGGATTATTTTTCATTTGGATGTTATATAAGAGATAAACCGCTAATTATTATTTGAACTCGTTTATGGAATCTCTTTCAGAAAACAATAATACTAAATTTGTAAATAGATATTTTCTAATTTGAAAGGATTGCGTGCATGTAATTTATAGGGCAAAAAATTTCTATCGCCTGATTTATATTTAAAGAGAACGATAATTATGTACTAAACCAAAACTACGATTTAATAACAAGTTACAAGGAAATTTTTGGTATTTAAAATTTAATATTACAAGCCGACTTGGCCACAAATTGTCAGAATAATAGGTATTCGTTTTGAAAATGAACTGTTACATAAGCAATTAATTCTAATTGTTTATTGTGGCATGTGCAGTGAAGCCCTACATCAATAGCAACTAACAATTAGGTATGAATAATTCATGTATACTTTAGGGGTTGTTTTTTTATTGTGGCTAAAAACGTAACAAAGGAGGTACTAACTGAAGGTCCTTACAACCTAAGAATGCAAAGAAAGAAATTTACTAATAAAGATGTTATGGGGGGATTGATGATAATTTGTTTAGGTTATTCTTTGGAAATGACGAAGTAATAGTAGAGGCTGAACAAGACGTTTATGTAGAGAAAATTGAACGAAGGGTAAAAAATAGGGGTTGGATAGAATCTGTAATCATAATAAAATTCTTGTTCAAAAGTACACCAAGGGAGATTGAAGTACAAATATCTAAAAATGTAATGGGCAGTAATGCCTTACAGAGAGGGATGACGTATAATTCCATTTTCTCCCTTTTAGATTTACTAAAGACTTTATAAAAAGATATTTGAAGTCACAGAACTATTATTGTCAGATTTTTCATTCTATCCATTTCATTGTAAAATAGGGTAACTGTTGATTAAAAGAAGAGTAGTCATTTGAGGTTTTATTACACTTTGCACATTTTCTAAACGCCTTTAATTTCTCAATATATTTCTGCGTTTTGGGATTGTATAACGTGAAAATCAACAGTTTTCGTGGTTTTATTTGCTGCTAGTACTATATAAAAGCTGAACGTTGCTATATTGAAGAATTGACGTGTTACCTTTTCGTTACAAGTTCAATCAGTAGGCTTTTGACTATTCAGAAAAGTAAGTTTTAGAAATAGGTTTGTGATACTATCTCAGATAAAAATCTAAAACCCTACCAGCAAGATTTACATTATCACTGTTAAAATTAAACTGCGTTAAAATACTTAATTTCTGTTTTGTAACCGTAAGTACTCTTCTGTAAATCGCCAATATGGTACACTAAAAAAAGCTTTTGTAAATATTGATACCGCTTCTAAATACTGTCTGCTTCATAGAATATTCAAAAGGGGGTTTGAAAGTAAGTCTTTGTCAAAATCAGATGTGATAGAAATTGCATACTTGCGTTCCAAACAAATCGCTGATGGCCAATAAACAAAAATTGCCTAACATTTTGCACCAGTGGAGGACTATGCACCCGATAGAGCGCTTGCTCGGTGGAGCAACAAAAAATGTGCTAGTGAAACCACTGGACTTCTTGAGGGAGAATGGAGATCTCTCATAAAACAAATAAATTATTTTGCAGTCAACATTTAAACTATAGAGGATGGAAATCTGGAACATGTCTATGGTTTCTAGAGTTCTTCAAAGTTGTAGGTTTTCGAAAAAAACATGTTTTACACAAAGGTAAAAACCTAGCTAAATAAAAGTCTGAAATACTTTTCTAAAATTCTTGACAAAAGTATATCCTAAAGGAAACATGCTGAATTTTTTCCAACTTTTAAACCTTAATTTTTATAAAAAATTTAATTGGAATTCTAATACCACTATTTGTAGACTTTAAATTTTCAGAGAGTTTCAGCATAGCATAAAAAAATTAGCAAATGCACTAGCGTTAATAATCTCAGCCGTCGAGTGCGACCTTGATTTCTTCCCAGGCTGCTTGGCAGACTACAGAGCAGCAGTTGCGTATAGCATCCGCAGCGAACACATCGATAGGACAGATACCGTATAACTTTAGGTTTGCGTTGTTTAGTGGTCCCGTAATACTTGAGATGATTTGTGACACGCTGTGCAACCCAAGACTGTGTAAATACTTTGAGTAGTACTTTCTTTAGTTTTTTCAGATTTCCTTTGGATAATCACCGGTAAGTGTTTTTTTTTCCTATCCTATATCTTTTAATAGATGTTTTATTAAGAACTAGGGAAGTCATGACCTCGTCAAGACATGACGGTCAAAATTATTGAAGGATTTCCCTATATACAACATTCGATGTGTGATTACAATCCTTCAGATTTTCGCGAGTGATTATTTAAATAAACGTCACCAAACATAACCCGTTGAAAATTCTAAGCCTAATACTCTCCGCTCTCCCAGCCTACCCTCCTCTCTTCCGACATATACTCGTATTCCTCTCTGGCTTACCCCTCCCCGCCGGAGTATTCTGCATTCATACATATGGAAATTCTACCTTACAAAATGATATGAATAAAATCAAAAATTGATCTTATTTAAAACATTCCTGCAAACGTATATTAGTACATATTTCATATTATTTAGTACAAAAACATGACATAAACATAGTGTTGGCAAATTTCCTGCGTTTAATGTAAACAATATGAAACTGCTCTGAATAAGCAATTTCCATCAGCTATTATTTGTATAATTTATATAATAATTCGTCGACAAATTTTAATTAACGCTTATTAATAATGGAAATAGACGACTATCAATGTTGTTTCTCACCGGTTTTTCTGATGAGGGCGATGTTGGCAGATTATTAAGTAAATTTAATAGTAAGTGGTCCGGCAACGGGGTGACCTTTACGGTTATTAACAATAATATAAGCAGCATTAATAATAATGTTGGTAATGATAACCACAATCGCTCCGTACTTGTTGTATTCTTCGATAATTCCGCTTTCATGGCTCTTCATCTGTTTGTTATCGGCCATACCAGCATACGGTGCATGTTGATATGGGCGATAACGTTGGAATGACGAAGGTTGTTGAGTATAGATGCAACAGTAATTACGGCGATGGATGCTGATTGGTTTAGAGTTGAGAAGTGGTCGTTGCAGCTAATTACCGTAGTTGTTTTGATGAATGGAATTGAGTTGCAGTTGGCGAAGATTTAAAGGTGATGATGAGTAGATTGGTGTAGTTGAAGAGATTGTTGTTGAAAGATGCTGCTTGCAGTTGACGAAATGGTTGATACTTGGTTGAATAGATAGATTGTACGTAGAGTTAGAACAAAAAACACAGCTTTAACACAGCACTGAACACAGATTTAACCAGATTCCATTAAAGAGCCCTCCTATAGGCACCCGGGATGGGAAAGGTTTGTAGAAGGACAGGCAGTTGACAGTCATTGGCAAAACCACCCGAGCCCCCCTTGGCATAAAAAACTCGAACGGAGTTACCAGCCTCACATGACTGGCAACAATGCATTGCATTGGAAAGAAGGAGGGTAACCGAACACTAGGGGACGGCATCCTATCCTGCACCACACAGACAGGAATCGGGACACGGGAAAACCGGGTTCGCCTTACGGAAGGTCGGAGAGAAAGGGGCTGCTTCCTGGAACCAGGAAAAATCTGCTCACCGGTTAACACTACACAAACTAACCGAACATGGTTGACGGCTGCAGGGTGGCAGCGTGAATAGCATCTCTACTACGCGGCCACTTTTGGGATGATAATCTCACGTATGTTTACTCCACAGACACCAAGCACTGCACTGTTTGAAGTGGACGGCTGCATCACCCTTTTATGTTTATAAGCGGGAGTAGTTACGAAACTCACCACCGTAGAAAGTGAGGGGGCGCCCCAAGTGAATGTCCGAATTGTCCGCCTCAAATGAAATATTTTAGAGTTTTTCAAATTATAAATACAAACATTAAAAAAATATAAAAATGAAGTAGTGTTGACTAATCTACCTTACGAAAGCTTTAATATAAAAAAAGAATCGCTTAGATCGGCTCGGTGGAACTCTGAAACGAACTGGAACAAAAATAAGTCTTGTGTTTTAAATATATAGATGATGTATTTAAAAATTTACTTTTGTACATAACTATTTCTTAAAATTCAACTTAAAACTTCTGATGAATTAGAAAAGAATTTTATTAAATACGAATGCAGTTATTTAATAAAAAACGTTTATCGTACATTTATGCGAAACATACGTATATTTCGGTAATGCATGTACTAAGGGTCATTCGCGGTTTCCTGATAAAAGCCAACAACTCGCGGTTATTCCTATACATATATAATGTTTGTACTGAGTTAGACGAAACTTCTGTTTTCACATATAAAATGCATTTAATAATCAATTGAAAGTTTAGTTGGTATATGCTGCATCATGACTTCGTTTAATTTATTTCATTTATGGAAAAACATTTCCAATAACACATAGTATGTACGAAAGTGTGGTCAAATATACTGTATCAATATTCAAATCCATTGGTTAAAAGGCGCCAATTAATTTTTTTTGTTACACAATTCTATTTCCTTTGTTCAACTGCCAATATAACAAGTTCAGTTTTTAGTAACAGAAAACTTTTCTTGTTATAATAATATAACTGTAAAATTGAATATAATCTGCTCTTTATTACGATGACGAAACGCATGGGCACAAGTCAGCTAACTGTTCGTGAGTGTGTACAATATACGGGACTGGCTGAAAACAATCAAAGTGCCAACAGCAGAGTGAATCTGCTGGATATTTTAATGCTGTGATTTCAGTTTACGAGTTTCTTAAACTATCAAATTCTACAACTTTGTATTTCTAAATCTGAAATTCTGAATCTTGGACAACTTGGATTATTCAATTTTCATGTTTAATACATGAAAATATGAAATTCTGAATTAAATACTGAAACATTCTTTGTAGTCAAATTTTTATACCGTGAATGACGTCTGAATGCGAGAGCTGTAAGTTGTCTTAAAATTATAATTACAATTAAATTGTTTTAAAACGTTTCCATTCCAATTCCAAAGCTTCAAAAAAACTCCGAACTATACCCTTTAAAAGGAAAAACAATGGCTGTATAATTTTGAACTTTACAATCAAGCTGGAAACTATATGATTTCTAATATTAAACCTGTAAATTGTAAAATTACAAAATTCAAAAATATTGGAAGTTTAGGTTTTTTAAAGATACAGAACTATAAATATTTAAAACCCTAATTTCTTTAAACTTTAAATGATCGATCCTTACGATCTTTGGAGCTCTTATATAGTTTCTGAAGTACTGAATATCTAATGCTTTAACAGCTTCAGAAACTAGTTACTGAAAAACAGAACAAACTGTTTTCTATACAGAATAGAAGATGAAGTTAAAAAATTGAGTAAGGAGGATCAATAATAAAAGTAAGGACAATGTGAAAACAGAGATATCGAGCTGTAAAAATATAATTCGTATCGATGAGCCATTTAAACTGCCTCCAACCAGTACCTAAACGATGTGTCTCCGATTGGCGTAGTTTGTTATATTTGTGTTGCTTTTCCCCAGTTCAATTTCACTTTAGTGTTTAAGCTAAAATCTTTCTTCTAAAAAGGCTTTTCTCCGTTATGTTAAATTAGCTTTGTCACTCTAAATATGGCCGTGTTTGTGAGCAGACTTTGCTATTGGTTATTCCTTATTTGGTTATGTTTCTGTCCAGGATTCCTTATTGGTAAATTCTGCTTATCACTGTTTTTTTAATTTTGCAAAACAAGATAATCTTCTCTCGTTTGTGGAGTTGTAAGTTATCTTGCAAATAGTGTGTCTCTTTAAGAGTTTTTTAGTGAATGAAGTAAATAAGTTCCTGGCGGTTTAGTGTGTTTCACGAAGGGTGATAGTTTACAAGGTAGTCACACCACCAAGATACGTACACTTCTACACTAATTTATTTAATGTGGTTATCTTTAACAATTCCTTGTTTTGTAGGAATACCTTCCAATTTATACAAGAAGCAATTATCATTTCTCTGAGCCTCTAAATCTTAGTGCCGACGAAATCATCTAATTCCGATAAGCCGTAGATTACGTTGTTAAACGTTTAATTAACCCAGAATTCCTTCCTAGGTTTTCTTGTTTTCCTTTATTTGTGCGCTGCTTACATATCTCATTACCTTACTGGAAACTTTGAGTGTTGTCATCCATCAACTTTGCTATTTTTTGTTTCGAGTTCTTGCACAGCTGCCAGTTTCAGTCTAAATTGCCTTTTCTGCAGAGATCGTAAATATAAATTTCTGGTAAGCTCTTTAATAGATTCGGTTTAATTGTCAGTAGTATTTTAAGAACTGTATAAAAAAATTGTTGATATCGATTTATTGTTTGTGAATTAGTTTGACCTAATTTTTGTGTGATCTATAATAATTTTTAACTTGATTATTCAATTTTTGATATAAATCTTTTCCTCTTTATTATTTGTGCTTTCCTGAATAAATCTCTTTCTGTTTCTTTTGTATCCTGCCTTTTATTTCTATTATTGCTGTGCTGATTTCAAACGGCGGCTGTTATCTTAAAGCACTTTTGCTGGACCCAAACATTCAGTAAGTTTCAGGTTAATGTTTTGTGTTACAAATTTTAATATAGCTGGACTTCTTATTAACACCGCGAGCAGCTACAAGCGCTAGGCTTCCGGTTAGAAAGTTCCCGTTATAAGTTTTTCGTTATTCGAATCAAAATCGGAAATTATGTTAATTTAAGTCGGTTATTATTAAAATAATTCAAAACACAGTGGCGCCGAACATATCTTGCTATAACATTCTAAAATCTTAGATATGTAGTAGTAGTTTTGTAACTATCACGTCTAAAAACTTTGGACAAGTTTATTTCGATTTCACAATTAGAAGTTAGAAGATGATTACACTTTTCATGATTGCTACATGTGTCCACGTTAAACTTAGAATGAAAGTGTTAGTTTATTATTCATTATTGTTGTATCAATTTCAACATGGCATTTCATAGTTTGCTTTCTCTCTTCTGAATTATTACTTATACTGTTCGCTATATCATAATGTGCTTCGCGTTTATGTGATTACAAAACTTGCACTTTGATAAAGTAGATTTAAAGGCAATCTACCCTTGAGTCTCTCTTTCTCTATAAAACTTTGCATTATAATGAGAAGTTATATGCAATACACTTTAATTCAAAAGCCTTTGAACGCACACCGTCTCATCAAAATAATAAATAACTTAAAGAATGGGGAACCGAAAACGATCAAAGCATCGATCAAACGTTGATGTTACGTTTAGAAATTTTTGAACGTCTTGAAATTCCCAAACTTCACTTTAAATTGCAAAAGGAACAGACAAGTTAGCTATATATTAAAATAAAATATGTACCTACGAAGCAGACAACTTTGCTCAGCGTTTTATTGAAAGCGCTACAAAGGATTTTCTTGTTTTACGCGTCACTTGTCAAAAGGTCAACTTCAGAAGCTACATTTCTTGAAATAGTCCTAATTTAATTTTGCTCCACGTGAATTTGCACTGACCCATGTTAAACTATAGGACACATGTCCTGTCCGAATCGGCTATATGCTACGTTTACGAAACACATGTAGCGCAGGACAAGGCCTACATGATTTTGTTATTGTTGTTGAAGTTGTTGAACTGTCGAGAAGGTAGATTGTGTTCGGCACTTTATTACATACAAATTTATATTTTATTATTATTATTATTATTACTGTTGATATTACTTATTTCATTATTCGAATGTCGACACCTGACGCTGACATTATTTATAGTGACAAAGCAGTTATTGGTATTAAATTGAATTTAAATGGTAAAAATAAGGGGAGGTATTGATATATCTGAGAGATAAAAAAGGGGAAATCTTTTTAAGTATGATAATAAAAAACGATTCATGGGTAAAATCTATCCGAGTAAATATTCTTATATATTTATTTCGAATCTCTCGTATTGGATATGCGATATGAAATACTTTTATTGAATTTAAAAATATATTCGGAGAAGGTATCTTGAAAATCAAATCAGGCGATGTGGCTAACGATATGTATGAAAAGGAAAAATATAAAAACCATTCTCCAGTAGTGGAAAGTCCTTTTTGCGGATAAAGTAATATTTAAACTCAATAAGAAAGAAATCACAAACAGAAAAATGTCGAAATAGTTGTTCTTTTAAAAAGATATCTCTACAGGCTCTCATAGAACTGATTGTTCATACTTCTAAGCTGTGTACCAAATAGTCACAGTGAAATATTTGGTTATAATTGGTCTGTAATTGCCTTGTTCCAGTTTTATGTAATAGACTTATTACATTTACATTATCCTTGTAGCATCGTTTATCAAGAAAATATGCATAGCTTTCTGTATTACGTTATTGTTAGTCAGGCGCAAGCAGAGAACAAGTAAAATAGTTGCCGCGGAAAATTTAGATGCAGATGGAAAACCAGCAGGCTCGTCTGATGTATTGTAACAGACAATTCCATTTATTCTACGTAAAACAGATAACTACGTAAAGATTCCCCAAAAATATATACATTATTAATTATTATGAGTAATAACTTAATAAGTATTCAGTTATAATATGTAATCGTTATGAATAACGACCATTTTTTTCTAAACAAATTATTAAATTAAAATAACTCTGCAGAATTAATAAACCAAAATAAATGCAGAATTGAATATGTTCATATTATAGTCATATACGTTGTGATTTCAAAGCGTACTTCTTATTTGTACCCGGTCAGTGAATTGATCAAATAAATAGTGAGAAAATAAAAGTCCGCTAGCGCGATACCGTGGTTCACAAAATCGCTGTGTACCTACATTGTTATGGCAGTAAGCGTCAGACTATTTCGATAAGTGTCGCTTGTCATCGGATAAATTCGCAGACGCTAAATGCTTTAAAATGGCTGCAATTCTTGCAGCACACTTGGTATAATTTCCACTAGGCGGCTATTTCTAGTACTTGCCATTTTTGTAGTACTTTTAAATACTGCATGCGTTAAAATTAAGAAATGATGACAATGAAATCTAGAATAGATTTTATTGTCATCATTTCAAGAAAAAATTTCTAATCGCGTCTATCAGTATTTAAATTAAAATAACTAATAAATATATCAGTATTTAAAAATCATATCTTATAAAAACATTTTTTTCTAAAATTTGCAATATAGTAATTCATTATTGTACTTTTTTATGCAAGTTGAAACTATTATCTCTAATAAAAGTTGTTTAATTACAATAAATATTAATAAGCAGTACGTTTATAATAAAATTAACAAATGTGTTTTCTCTTAGTTATTCAATTAAAACAGCTTGATTTAGTTAAAAACTTTTATTTCGAACCGTTTTGGATCTTTATCAAAACATTGGACGTTTTCTCTGTCTCTACTATTTTTCGGATTTTTATATTTTTGACTATTATAACACCTGAAATATAAAATCATCACAACTGCTGGGAATAGCCACAGCGCATGTCGGCGACAGCAGCCCCTAAACGTTTTGTTTTGTTTTTCAAGTACAACTAGTTAAAGTAGTAAAACGAGTTTTGATATTGTGCTGATTTTAAAACTGTAAATTTTATTTGTTTACCATGAAAACCACTTACCTTGCCCAATGATCTCGTTCTGGTCAGAGAAGATATACGCCTCATAAGTTAAAAAAAATACAATAATCTCATGGAGTTACTTCAGTAGATACCAAAAAGCTGCAAGGACTATTTTATTAATCTTCCCAAATCTACTAATGCTAAGTCAAAGGACGAAGAAGATAAGTAAGGGAAGATTAGCATTTATTTTATCTTCTTGTTACTACTAAAATTGGACAACCGCCCTAATTTTAGTCAAAGTAAGGGTGGATGTCCTAAAAAAATTCTTTTTTTAATTAAAGTTTTTTCTAAGTTTGTTTGCAGCTTATTTTAATACGTTCAATAAGTAATGTGTGAGCAACGGCATTTTGATTCAGAGTTGGCCTTGAAAGAATGAGATAGACATATCGTAAAATTTTGAATCTTATGAATTAGTTTATTTAAACTGTCACTTTTTGAATAGAGCTGTCAGATTAACTGATTTTGAAAAAAAATCAGTTTTTAATAATGGCATTCATGTTTAATGAAGTACAAAAGAGAAATTGGTAGAAATTTATCTGAGAAATGGTAGAAAAATTAATGGAGTTAATTCTCCTTGGGTTAATTCTCCGAGGGATGCGTTTGCGGATTATCAAGAAGTGTTCAAAAATGAAGCCATCCTATATGATCATTTTTGCAGATCTGTTATACGTTTTGTGAAGTGGTTCAGGGTGACAGGTAGAGTAAGCCTCAAAGAAGGGAGCGGTGGAAGAGTAGTTAGGAACCTAGTGACCATTGAAACGGTCAAGCAAGTTATGGAAGCGCGCCCGCAGACATCTTTACGGCATTTACAACAGGATGTGGGCCTTATGGCATTAGTAGAAATATTCTTAAAAAGGATCTTCACTGCCATCCCTACTGTTTGCAAGTGGTCTATGAAATACTTCCTCTAGACAGACACACAGAGATAAGATTTTTCTCAGCAATTTATTAATCGTTTTGGCAATAATAATGAGGCTTTTGAAAAAATTATGTTTAGCGATAAAAGTTGGTTCCACCTCTCTGGGTATGTCAACTAGCAGAATATGAGGATGTGGAGCTCGGACAATCCACACTTTTTCACCGAGACTCCATTGCATCCACAAAAAATAGGCGTTTGAGCGGCCATCAGTCGAAGGAGAATTCTAGGGCCCATATTTTTTCAATGCAAGCACTTTTACCCTACACTGCATTAACGCTGTTATTAAGTTTTATTATTTATTTACAATTCAGAAATAGTCTCACAGGAATGTTGTAACTTTAGGAACGTTAAATACTGAGCGATACCGACTCTAAGAGACTTTAACATCATTTTTGAACATCTTGCATGATGATGAACTACAGCAAGGATATTTTCAACAGGATGGAGCTCGTATACACACTACTTTTGCAAACATTACTTTTCTGAGGGAATCCTTTGAAGATCGCATTATTAGCCAAAATACAGAAACAATTTGGCCTCCAAGGTCTTGTGATATCACACCTTGTGACTTTTTCTTATGGCCATATTTGAAGAATTCAATTTTTACAAATCCCGTTGGCGATCTTGAAGACTTACAACACAGAATTAGCAACAAAATTGAAGAAATTAATAACACACCTTGTATGCTCCATAATGTTATCGATTCCGTTAAAAGGAGAGCTGCATTATGTATGTAGGTGGGGGTCATATAACTCATCTTCTTTAATAAATTTTAATTTAATTGTATTATTTAAAAATTTCTGTTGTTGTGATCTCCGAAATCCGAACTGAAGTGCTACGCGTGAGCGCCATTTAAAGTAGGTCTGCCAGTTAGCGACTGAGAGTAGTTCTCAATGATCTGTAGTAGTTCTACTACCTACTTAAAATTAATATCAGATGTAACCTAAAATTTCCAAGGTCTTCTCTGAATCAAAGTTTCGTTGCTTACACATTACAATAAACCTTGGAAATTTCATCTTTGTATGTTATTTACTTTTCCCACTATAATACTAGAAAGTTTTATTTTACTTATTTACCAAGTTTAGTCAGATTTGCATTTTTGAACATCCGCCTCTTGTACACCAAATGGAAGAATTATATCTCATCCAATGTGTTTGTTAGTTTCGCATTTGGTTGCTTAACCTTTTTATTAGGATAACATAACTTAAATTTTGTGACATAACGGAAACACATGGGGGACAATTTTTAATTATAAATAAAATGAAATTGGGATAAAACATGATTTAGATATTTGGTGGATCATAAGAACAACAAAGGTAAATAGAGGTAGTTTATTTATTTACTTCTTATTAGGACCGTTATTTTTCTAGGACTTTTTTAAATCATGAACTATGTCTAGGGGATATGAATTCTAATTCCAATTATTGAAACATTTACTGAGGGACACAGTGAGATTTCGAGTTGCTATAAAATAGTTTATTGCTCATATAAAATTGAATTAATTATATATTATATAATTAATATAAAATTTATTAATTCTTAATTTATTATTAATTCTTGCATGTTATATAGGGGAAACCAATGCATATATGTAATTAAGACTTTACTGTCTTAATTGTTTTATTATTTATTTATATTCAATTTCATAGTGTGTAATTATGTATGCTGATTTTCGAACCACGTCCCAAAAACCCCTTCTGATACTATAAGTTCAACCAAAACTACAAGAAATGAGTCATCACAAACAAGTGGGCGAAAATGTAAAAAGCATCTAGATTTACGCGAAAGGCCACGCTGTAATCTAAATGATAAAATAGACAATAAATGAGCTAGAAAGATTCAGTAGCGGAACAAACCCCTTTTTAATTAAAAATAAATGTAAAATCAACAATGAAAATCTCACCCCGGGTCGTACTTGTTTATTCAGGTGTGATTACGAAAATAACTCATTTTTTGTATTTACGGTTGAAGTATAGTCGGTGTTTTAGTTAATATTTCTATGTGCTCAGTATTGTCACTAGTGATATTAATGTCTCTAGTGAGAAGGTCTTGGATGGATTTGCCAATTCAAAAAGAAAAATGTTAAGAAAACTGTACCCTCATTAGTCTACTGAAGCTTATTGTTATTCTGTATTGCAAAAACTAATAGTATGAAGCAATAAGTAGTTACAAATACTGTTAGTCGGTTTCCTAGAGAAAAATTCCTCGGAATTCGCCTTTTGGGCACCGATTTTGATGATTTTTTTAAATTGTAGGATATCGACTATATTTCAAAGTCTAAATGTTCGATTTGTCCGCTAATGCCCTGTTTAATTGTTATTAACAAATTATTATTTTTTCATAAGGGGCTAATTAATAAATAAATAATTTAATTAAGTTTTTATTATAATTGAATAAAATTAGGTACTTTTAGCTTTCTGAGGTCACAGATTACGAATTCGGGGCCCAAATCGGTCAAAAGTGCAAAATGGCGGCTACAAACATTTATTATTTGAAATGACAAATGAAAAATAGTACTAGGGGGTTTTCAAAGTCGCAAATTGCGATGTTATACTCATTTACGTTTTAAGATCTGTTAAGCTATAACGGCCAAAGAAGCTGTTTAAAGCTTTATTGCTTCCGCGGTCGGAAAAGCGGGTCATTAAAAAAGACCGTCTGTTGAAACCTCTTTTAACAGCCCTGACAGGGTGTTATTGACAGCTTAACAGTTGTCAAGTGTTTGAACGTTATTCCTTTTACAACATAGTATGGCGAAACGCTAAGAAATGACCTAAATGCAAAGTGCCGGGCACAAAATGGCCGGCAAAATTAAAAAATGGTATAATGATTATCTCGAAACAAGCGAAGCTATAGTTTACTATACAGAGAAAGTTTTACACTAACATTTTAACCATGAATACAACACGAAACTTTTGCATAGAATATTTTCTTAACACTTTAATACTAAATATTTATATACAACATTCAGAAACTATTACATCCCACAGAATTTTGACCATAGAAATTGGACACGATTTTCTTTTACACTACATTATTGACACTGCGTTATTTAAAAACGTTTGAAACCATTGTATCAAAATTGTAGTGTAAAAAATCGTGTTTGATTTCTGTGGTCAAAAGTCTGTGTTTAAAGCTGGGTTGCTAAAGTTAGTGTATGTTTGTTTTAAGTGTTCAGTTTTTATTGTGTTAAAAAGGAATCTCCGCAAATCTTTTATGTTGTATAAATATTCAATGTGATCAAAACATGAGTGTAAAGCTTTTTAGGTGTAGTAACTATATTTACCAAAACAAGTTGCCGCATGCAATTTAAAAGGTTTTCAAAAAATGTATTTTCATGACAAAACGTGTTTCGCCCTGACTCGCCCGGACTCGCACCCTACGTGTCAGCAATACCGATTGGTGATATCGTGTTGTACGTTTACCAAAGCCACAGCGAATAATTTTGTAAATTTAGCAGACTTCTGTCCAGCACTCGATTCTGCGCAGCAACATTTAAAGAGGGTATATCTGCAAGTTCAACTTTGGCTCGAAAATAGTATGACAATAACTCTAGGGTTGAACAATTATGAATGTAATCTTTTATCCCATAAGGATGACAGAACCTGCCGCTTTAGCAAATATATTACAGATTATATTCTGCGGATGCAAAACTGGACGTACAGCATGTGTGTGTAAGAAATAGGACTTGTACTTCATACTGTACTGCAGCTTGCAGAGAATTCAACGGGGATGGCTACTTACATGAATAACCGATTTTGTCGTTTCCAGAAGTATAGATGATGAAACTAACAGTATTTTAAAAGAAACACAAATAATAATTAATCCAACAATCTTTATTTAAATCTGACGATGAATAAAGTTTAAATATTAAACGGAATTATGGTTAAATAATGGAATATTAATTTATTTTAACACTATTCAAACTAAATTCCTTTCCACCAATTTGAATTTTGAATAAACAATACTGTAACTAATAATTGCAACAATCTTAAAATTTTATTAACTAATATATACTCGTATATAAATCCATCTTAAACAAACATGTCGGAGAGAATAAACATTTTGAGTTTTAATCATATTTAGTTTCGGTGGCCTTTTGTGACCGGCACTTTGCATCTAGGTCATTTTTTAGCTTAACATCGGAATTTGTGATTTTAAAAATTCCTAGTATTATTTTTCATTTCAAATATTAAATTTTTGACCCGGCGGCCATTTTGTAGCCGCCATTTTAGAGTTTGGGCAGATTTGGGCTGTTAAAAGAGGTTTTAACAGACGGTCTTTTTTAAAGACCCTCTTTTTTCAAAATTTTTATGGCTAAGGTGACAACCGCGTTTACGACTTTTTGACCGCGGAAGCATTAAAGCCCTGCTTTGTCGGGCTTCAAACAGCTCCCTTGGCTGTTATAGCTATCTTAACAGATCTTAATATGTAAATAACTATAACATCGCAATTTCCAACTTTAAAAATCCCCTAGTAAGTACTATTTTTCATTTGCTATTTCAAATAATAAATTTATTTTTCACTTTTATATAATTTACTGTTTATGTCTGTGATACGAGCTATATAAACTACTTCATTACGCCCTAGGGCATAATAAGCGGGCGTAATCCTAACGCCCGCTTGTTTGTAGAATTACACTTACAGAAATGAAAGATACATTAGATTTAGAAAATATTTTAATAATCGAAGTAATATGCTAAACAGATACAATTTTAGTTTCATTTGGAATCTTTGAAATTAAAAACGCAATTAGAAAACGATCCGCTAATTGACGTTTTTTCTAATTGACGACATATTTACTTCAAACTTCAAGGATTCTCCGTCTGTTTTGTCGCCCTGAGCTATCATCCGCGAAATCTTGTTTTTAGATGGGATACTATCTTCGATATATCCTGATGCAACTGTGTCGCACTTGCATTTTCCATGTCTCTTCAATGTCAACATGTCAGCCCCAGCACTTACCAACAGAGTTGCCGATGTACGGCGCAAACAATGTCCGGTATACTCTTTGGCGTCGGCATAACCAAAGTATTTTGCGACTTTTGAAGGTATGCCCCCAAATGTGCTTTTTCCAACGGGTTTGGCCGTGCATCGCCCATTTCGGTAACACAAGAAAAAGCGTCGTTCTTTAAGTCCTTTCGGACGCAAAGCTGCCTATTTTCTGTACAATTCCAGGGCATTCATCTCATTCTCTTCCACAATGGTAAAACTTTTTGGTGTCCCAGTTTTTGTCTCTTGAATTTGTACCACCACAACTGCTCCTCTGTCATCTACATCATCTACAGTTAACTTGACCAGCTCGTCTCTTCTTAATCCTCCAAAAATGCCCATCACCAATACAACCTACGTACGTACATAATTCAATGGAAACTTAAATACGAAAGTCTAGCAGCTTGTTTATACCTTTTCCAGAAGATAAGTGTCGTTAGAAGCATCTTTAAAAAATGTTAAAACATCTTCGCGTGTTAAAGTCTTCGACTTTTTCGGAATATACCCTTTTGAAGTTTGTTTCAGAAAAGCTTCCAACCGGTTATAGTTCCCTATGTTTATTTTTTTGTGGACCAGCAGTGTCGATTTCAACATCGAGTATTTCGACCATAATGAACTCGGACTGAATGATTCTGACTAAAGAATCTATAATCAACATAAAATGTTAGTAATAATAAGCATCACCAATTCCTGAAAATAGCCCATTAGAACTGTCTCAGTGACAATTTTGACGTAATTTTTTTCTTTCAATTATTTTTCAAATTTTTGGAGTTCCTTTTTATATAGAAGCCGTGATTTCTTTGGAAGTAATTCCTCAGCAGCTTTTAAAGCTCGCTCAATTATTAAAACCGGAATATCTTGCTCCATTATTCGCGTTGGAGCACAGCACACAAGCACAGCACAGCGTTTTGTAAAAATAAAAGGAATAACCTAGTTTATTGTCATAGATACAAGCCATAGCAGCCTAATTTTTATTTCTCGTGGTTTTCAAACATTTCATTAAGATTTTCGTATAAGGTATTTAAATTTGTGAAAAATAAAATGTTGTATGCACCACGGGCATAATTTGATGTTTATAAATCTCGGGCAAATTACAAAACCGCGGGCCGAAGGTTTTGTACCCGAAACCCGGTTGAAACCCGGTTTTGTAAACATGTGCCCTAGAATATAAACATCTTCATTATGCCATTGATGCATAATAGTTATTTATGTATTAAGGGCATAATGAAGCTTTTATGGCCAGAAGCGTGATTTCTAGCCCGAGGCGTTAGCTGAGGGCTAGGAAAAGGCTGTAGGGCCATAAAAGCAAGTTATGCCCGCCATACATACACTATTTTATGCACAGATTGAGTTTTTATGCTAAATCTATTATTGTGTAAAAATATAATTAAATGAGTACGTAGGTACATCAAGCCGCTGTGCGTATACTTATGTGCTTATACGAAGTACGTTACTATAGTTACTATTCCAAAATATTTAATTCCAGCTTATTTTCATTGGTAAGAAGTTTACAAATTATATTAAGAACCAATCAAGTTCTACAAAAAGCTCCTGACTTTTAATTGAAGTTTCGTTATTGCCCGTCTAACCATAAAGAGGCCCTTGGGCCATAAAAAGATGTTTATGTTTAGATGAGTCTCGCAATAACAGTCTAAGTATAATGCATCTGTGCATAAATATCTATTCTGAACTCGGCGGCCATCTTGTAGCCGCCATTTTGCGCTTTTGACGATTTGCAAATCGCTCCCCCGGATGGAAACCCCGAATTCGTAATCTGCGACCCCAAAAAGCTATAAGTACCTAATTTTATACAATTATAATAAAATTTGGTGAAATTATTTAATTATTAATTAGCCCTTTATGCAAAAACTATTATTTTGTTAATAACAATTAAACAGAGCATTAACGGACAAATTCAACATTTAGACTTTGAAATATAGTCGATTACCTACAATTTAAAAAAAATCATAAAAATCGGTGCCCAAAAGGCGAATTCCGAGGAATCACTCTTTTTTTGTCTCCGACTATATGTGTATCTTTTAAGCTTCAACTTACTTATTTTTTTAGAAACCTATTAGGCAATCATTTTTATATTGAAATCTATATTAATTTAGTTAATTTTTCTAAATTCCTTTAGATCTTTGCATACTATTGTAAGTATTGAATATCGATTTAACAGTAGACTTCAGCTACATCATTCAATATTTATTTAAATAGTTTTTTTATCTCTGGAATACTGTTTCTATAGATCACAATCCATTTTATTTCAAAGATAGAACAGAATTAGAATAATGAAAGCAGCTTCTATCTAACAAGTACAAAAACAAGTCGCAAAAAATTAAAATAATCTTCACAAACTGGTTATTTGCAACTTTGATTGAACAAATTACGCATTTTACATGGTTATAGTCTACTATTAATATTTTAATAATTTGATGGCAGAGTTAAACAGTTTCTCATTCTATTATTAGTTTTTTATTAATATCAAATTAGTTTTTACTAACAATCAATCAAATTAATCTTAGGTTTCGGTTGCTCGACTGTTTAAAACCATCTGATAATTATTATGATCAGGTTAAAATTACACGCTACTTCTATATAAATGCAACTCGCCTTATATAGACATTTCCCATTTAACAAAGGGCAGAGAATGGGATAGATAAAAAATCAGAAGTTGGCTTCACGCGGAGTAAGTTATGGTAATCTAATCGTAGTTCTATAGGTTAGAATTGAGAACCTCGTATACAAAATGTCTAATATCATAACCAGCGTGATTTCTTGGTAATCCGAATATTCAATTAAGACTTATTCAAATTGTCGATCAAAAAATATAATATATATAAACGAAATAGGAGAAATTAATTTTTGATGGAGAACATAATTTACATAAAAATAACATCAAAGTTCTTCTATTTCAGTTTTCCCGTTGAAGTGTTTACTATATATCTTTAATTAATTTAGTGAGCCTATGAAGTTTACATTTTGGACTACGCGTGTTCTTATTTGCAATGGAACGTAAAGTTCATAGAATAAAGCAGCTCAATTGTATATTAAAGTTCTTGCTATAACTTTCTGGTTTATCTGTGAGTCCTACTGATAATTAGGACTTTATCATCGCACTCAGACAATTATCCTTCCTTTTAATACGTCTACTACCCAGCTATCTCTTCACCATCCCTCTTAGTAACAATTGCCTATTGTTTGGGTTTACATTAATTTGTGCCTCAATAAATCTTGATTACAAGGGTTCAGATTGCGCCATCCAAACATTATCAGTTGCTCTAATAATACAAAATCCTACTGTAAACAGTAAATATTATACGATCCCTAATTGTGTGATGAAATCCGTAACGGAAATGGCATATAAAAATAATCGCTATGAACAACTCCATTAGACTTAACTACAATTAATTAAAACCAAAAGCTACACACTAAATGATAAATCACTATATTGAGTCAAGATTCATTTTTTTATCTTCTTGAAAACTTGATAAATGAGGTGTGGTTTTATCAAATTGACTGTAGAATTCATAATAGACCCGAAAAAAGAATAAAAATGATCCTTGACTTTTTTACAAGAATATTTTTTATTGCTTGAAATAAAAACGACCTAAAAATGATAAAAGCGAAACGCAAGAAGAAATCAAGGACCTCCACAAATACTAATACTGGTATGATTTGACGAAAGGGTGATTACCGCGTGTTCAACCTCTTAATACTAGAGGAGCCCCCACAATTCGACGTTGAAAGTATAATTTCCTGAAAGCTCATAAATTTTTTACGACTTCTGATTCCAGATTTAGAGGTCGTGGTTCATTTATATAGGTCGAAATTGCGAGGCATTTCGAGTTTTTGTGGTTATACTGGTCTTTAACAAACACATACCGATTTTTTTTATGTTTTGATGTGTCTACACTATATAGGATTTTTTCTCATACGTTGTTTTTGTGAAGATTGGGTTGTCAATTTTACATAAGACATTGGAATAATGTTATGTTAGAAGAATAAAATTGAGAATGAAAGAATAATCAAGAGTTATATAAATTACTACTGTAAATTTACTGAAAACTGCTTTTAAGACTTTATTTCATACTACGTATGTTAGGGTATACGCCTATACGCCTATACGCCTAAATTCAAAAATGACAAGTAATACGTCGTATGCCCAATACTTTTGTAATATGTTTGTACATTATAAGTATTACATTGAAAATCGATATTATATTATAGTAATTACGTCTGAGAAACTGATGGTTATTTTAAATCTTGGAATTATAAATCAAATATTGCATAACAAACAATTGCACCGACAGCAAGGTGAATTTAGTAGTATTCCAAGTACCAATATGGTATGTTTATTATATTACAAGTTATATTACAAGAACACTATAATACCACTACCAATAAGTAATTGAAGTTCATAGATATATAAATTACTATGGGTTAAGGCTATTACTGTAGCGATATTATGAAACACAGATACCCTTTACACGACACGACCAGATTTTTGCTGTTAAAGACAGCCGCAGCTTGCATATTCATTTGCCTTTCTAAAGTTGGTGAATGTCAACTCAAATTTTAGACAAAACTTCGGCATTTTTAAATGACTCAAATTCTAACTTAAACAACCCCTTAAGTCATGAAACAACAAATTAAAATATAATACTACTAGTTGTAACGAATCACTTTCACTTACTCTAACTGAACTAAAATAACAAACGTCGCCCGATGGACGTCAGCTATAACATCAATAATAATTCACTGAAAAAGATCGACGATACTTACTGTACTTTATGCATCGGCTAAGATCTCTAATTCTGCAAATTCAAATACAGGTGTGGGTGTTAACTCCAAAAGCTTCAGATTAATTAATAGTCAGGAACAAGTAAAAAAATAGAGGGCGCCACCAAACTGACTGATGTTTGTATAAGGCGAGAAGTCATCAGTTATTCCCAAACTGATGAAGTTTGGGAATAACTTCCCATTTAAAATTGACGTTAAATTAATCAAAAACAAAAATTAATTAGACATTAATAAAAAATTTTAATTGACAAAAACATCAGCGGTTTGTTGAGCCTAACTATATCAAAGGATAAATAAATTTGAAGTACTTAATTACTTAATTTTGGGATGCCAAATAAATTCTACATAAATAACTTAATTAAACTATCAATACCTTGAAACAGTTATCCTTAATCCACATACTGTTCATAAAGTCCTTGTGCAAATGGAAGGCTCCAAACATATTACACTAAAACACAATATTGACCATACACATAATTTTCACTACAAAACAGCTGACCTGGAAAATCAATACGGGAAATAAATCTTCTGAATTTTGAACTATATTTGTTTTATTTTAACGGCGAACTTCAACATAACTATTTGCAATAATTTCCATTAACTAATAATTCTTGATTAGTATTACAAGAACTGGAACGGTACTTAGATTAACTTGAATGTTGCTTGAGAATATTTACTTATTAGTAAAATTCTTCAACTACAGGAAATGTGCTTTGATTACTTATTTTCTATTTACAAATGAGTCAATGTGTTAATTTAGAAATCCACTGTTGATTAGCTCTAAACAGATTCTTTTAAGCCAAAACTACGTTCAAATATGAGGGAATTGACACTGCTCTTTAATAGCAAATAAGAAGCATCGGAATTATTCTTACACGAATGGAAATTCACTAAACCAAAATTTCTGGATAATCCTGTTCACTGGATTAATTTCCTAACAAAATCGATACAGTATAACACTAAAATTTCCTACGTTCTAACTACACTGTAAATATGTGACAATATCACTTTCACGCGACGGCGGTAGCTAGGGGCTGCTCCCTAGCTTTGGGCTTCGAGAGCCGCTGTCCGACTGGCTCGGGAATTTGAAAACTTTTCCATCTTTGAAATAAAATTATGAGAGGGATATTTTGAAACCACCACTCATATAAAAGCTGACGATAATTTAATCCAATAAGAAAAATACAGGATTTGTAATACTAATTCTACATTTATGACCTGCTTTATCAAGGGTTACCGGAAATGGCACGCAATAAATTTGAAGCCTTAACACATTAACTACTTTATTTAGTGGCAAAAATACAAAATTCTTAGAATAAGATGCCTAACAAGATCTAAATATCAATTGTGACAAAGTAAAATAGCAATATTAAACTGCAACCTGTCCAGAATTTATCTTTTATTTATTTACTACGTGCTGTAGACTGCTTTTCCAACTAAAAAACTACAATCAAAATAATTTCTAACCGTGGGAATTTCATTTAAGAATGCAGAGAGAAAACATTTAATATTTAAACACAACAAAATATTTCCTTAACATACAGAGTCGTATTAAGATTATTTCTATAAATTTGCATTTAACTGTAGGAAATTGAATCTTGAGGTTATGAACTATGTCTTAAACTGCGAATGTTTTTTATCGCATAAAATAAGCCAAATATGAGCATTTAGAAGTCTTGTTGACGTAGATACTACTGCAACACTGATTTAAAAATAATGCTTTGTGTACTGCATTATAGCTGGACAAATTACACCCTACTTTTTGAGCTCAGAAAGAATCCGGATTCCAATTATTCAGAAAATCAGATTGCCTATGTCAACAATAACAGTAAAACTATGAGCACAAATAATAAGTAGTGTGCATAAATGTAGTGATTGTGTAATGTGTATTGATGAAAAGTGAACGAGAAAATGACACAGTCAGTCATTTTCGTGTTGAATTAGCGGCACTAAACTAAACCTGTGAAACCGATGACATATTTGAAGCTTGGATTGTACTGGTATCTTGGAACTACGTAGAGTTTACACGTTGGAAGATGAATTGCCCTCAGTCGCTCAGTCGTGGTAAATTTGTTTTAGTCACTTTTCCTTGTTATATTGCTACTGCGTTTGCTAAGACCTCTCAGCAAGAGCTTTTATTATTTTTATTTTTTATATATTTTTTAAACATTATTTTCCCCAGACTTACTATTGGTTTATGTCAAGACCTTTTTTTGGTTTAAAGGTTATTAGCAGTAATTAAGTCAGTTGACCCTGATTGTCCGCACGTGATCGGTATTAGCTTCACCTGTACAGTAATTTATATTATGCTTTTTAGATAGCCAAGAAACGGAGAAAGGACACTACAGCAGGCACCATACACCACAGATGTTCTCGCCATAGCAGGTTGGATCAGCAGCAACCATTAATTCACTTTATTCTAATTTTAAATTTATGTTAACTAGTGTATAAAGGAAAAAATTGCCATCAGTACGTGTAGCAAAGTTTAAATTGTTTAGTCTAGATAAGTTTAGTCTATTTATGACCCTTAACCAACTAAATAAAATGTTTTATTTTAAACTATACCTTCATACAAGGTTTATTGCTTTAACTAAAACAAATCAAGTCACAAAATCATCTTAAACAACTGTTATCCGTGAGTTATTTCCTTTGTGTCACAATAATAAACTTTTCATATCAGAATTATACATTCATTTATGACATCCTTTCAGCCAAATAATGTTCACAAGCGCTTACAAGTGTTCACAAAAGACTATATCGTTTTCGGAACTATATTTTGTATTTTACGAAGCGAAATTACGCTAAGGTTTGGATTTCATTTGGTTAAATTCAGTTTTTTCAACGTTATTCTGCACATGCATGCGTTTCTCTAAAAAGTGTTAAGAGGTAGTTTGGCTCATTTTTTGCTGATTTCCAAATTTTATAAGAACTCAAATATTCATCACCCCTCTTTATTCAATAATAACCAAGTGTCTTGAACACGATCCAGTATTGTGGGTTAATCGTCTTGTTAAACACCTTTTATATTTTAAAGGTAAATTTAAAGCTCACTATTGTTGAAATTTTTATAGTTTATTTAATAAAGAAATATTATGCTTCGTGTTTCAAACATCAATTCATAGTTTAATTTAACTGTCCATTATTTTGTTCTTCTTGATGCAGTGTTATGATGTATAAGTTTATGTGTGATGTTAAAAAAGTGGTGTTTAGTGTTACCTCGAGTTAACTTGGATAACTAACGTATACTGTTAAGTTATTCTGTCAAATGATTATTATTTATTATCTTTGAAATTATTGTTATTGGCTTTATTACCTTTAGCAAGGGATCCCTAATTACATTTGATTTGTAATCTTATTTTGAATTTTTGTATCTAAACAAAAACTAGCATGTTTGCCGTAGCTTATATTTGACGATCACTGAATTTGATTCAATAAATAAGAAATTCTCAATAATAAAAACAATCTAATGTTCAGGTAAATCGCACCTAATTAGATTACCTTTTTGTACCACTAATTGAGCAACGTTCAAGAAGACATTTTTTTCTTTCTTGTTTTCTCGGGTCACAATTTCTTCGGATCTAGTTGAATGGGACTTCACTTTTATTACTGTCTGGTCTACTGTTAAGTTTTATTTATCTTTCAAATTTTCTTTTAAGATTGCTGAAATAAATATAGACCTTTTTACACTCGTTACACTATTAAACTTTTATTTTTCTTCATTTTAAAACATTTGTTTACAGGGAATATACATTTTACAACTATTCTCTTTTAATAACTTTGAATATCCATTTATTTACTTAACTACTTCCTAGTAACACCTCATTCTTTAAATTGCAATTATTTCTCATATTTTACTGTTATTTATACTTCAATTCAAAATAGCTTGCCTTTGGTCATTATTTTAATATCATGATTATTGTCAACTATGTAATTGCATTTCAAGACAGATATTGGTTTCTTAATAACCGTAGCCAGGACTATTTTGTATTGTTATCTTATTGTCAATGCGATATGTAATGTTTTATAATTTTACTAAACTAATACATTCTCTTTTTTTTCAGATGTAACTGCAAGTGAAAATCCCATCAATCCAAAATAATTCCGTTAACCAAATCTTGTTATGTACATGTGCCAAATCAATAACATCACTTAACTCAAACCACACCTCACATCCTGTTCAATTTTTTTCTCTCCATCTTCTTCGGTCTTTCTATGCCTTATCTATTTTCTATGCTTCAGAGCGTTATGGAGCTGGCTTGTTCGGCTTTTCGGTGCCAATTCTGTTATTTGAGTTATTTCTATCTACTATTGATTTCATAATGATCTAGGACAGCAAGGTTAATATGATGCCATTTTTATTATTTTGTCATATACCTTTGCACTGAACAAAAAAGAATAAAATAGCATCATATTAGCCTTACTGTCCTAGATCATTATAAAGTCAATAGTATGTATTTATAATTTTGTGAGTGTTGAATTTCTTAAAGAACAAAAGTAAATTGATGATGTAACATTTTTGTTGGGCACCTATTACAGCCGTGAAAATGTGATTTTTCTGTATGTACCTTGTTCTCAACAACAAATTTTTTTTTAATTAAAGTAATTTTAGTGTCACTATTGGCTGATAAAAGTACACGTTCGTTAACCTTCAATTATAACATATCATCTGCATACATATGTTATTTACACGTCTTTACATAGTTTGTAATTGACTCCACTCCCACCGACTACCTGATATAATTTACCAAATGGCAAATGATGATCCAAAATGTAAAGATTTTCTGGTAAAAAAACTTAAGCTAACCTGACTTGAAAAGAAACCGCCACCCACACATTTTTACCAAGTTTTGGATCCGGTACTGCTTGGAAACGTTTACGGTATTTACACTTTTAATCAAATACATGCAACACACATATTCTTTAAATTTATCACAAGACAAATATGTTAAGAAAAATGTTTGCAACATGCTCGCCTACTTATAATTTTAATTTTAATTTTTTTCGGTAGGTGATGTAGATTTTTATAGGTTATGTAGATCTTGAGAATTATAAAATTCTCAAAATAAGAGTGTTTCGTAAATGTTTAATGAAAACATGAAAAAAATGAAAACATTATTGATTATCTGATACATTTAATTATATGTCACTATTAACACTGATAATATTACTGTTGGCGCCGAAAAGACCGTCGCCGAAAGAACCCTGCGCCGAAACGTTCTGGCACCGGAACGTCGTCGCCGAAAGAGCGTCGCCGAACCGGCTGCAGAGCACTATTTTTTAACCAGCCTCTGTTGCCACATCTTCTCTACAATCATGATCAGCGAATGCTTTGCACTTTAACCATTTTTGAAAGATTTGATTTATTGAGAACTTGTAATTCTTCGTTTGTTCTTCTATACCACTTCTTTAGTGGCTGCTATTAGCTTTGATGTAATTTGTTCCTCTATTATAATCTAGAATTTAAAGTTCGTTATTTGCAATATTATCACAGAAATACATATTTTAAATTATATTGTTGCTATTATCAATTACGGCAGACCTTAGTAAGTAATATTGACCGGGATACACCCTAAAATAATTCTGAAAGTTTCGTGATTTAAGCTAGATCGGACAACGTTAATTCGAAAATAAAAAAAAATAATATTTCCTTTTTTTACTTTGTCTGAACCTGAAATCCTATAACTCTGAACCCCTAATTAAATAGTTTATAAAAATTCGTGATTTATTTTAATAAACCCATAAACAAGAACCAGAGTTATGAGAATCACAAAACAAGCTACCAGAACTATGGACAAAAATGAACACTATATACATTCCATAGAAATAACAAGAACAAAGAAATATTTTTTATAAACCTTTTTGACAGATTTATTTAAAT
Source organism: Agrypnus murinus (assembly GCA_929113105.1). NCBI lineage: Eukaryota > Metazoa > Arthropoda > Insecta > Coleoptera > Elateridae > Agrypnus > Agrypnus murinus. Next base: position 122,425,452 of record OV816029.1, on the reverse strand, counting down.
AATGTTTAATCTTAAAATAGATGTGTAGCAAAATATATGTTTGGGCTGCAATAATATTAAGCAATAGGTACTGCGACTTCTGGGGCCTACCCTCCGCATTTTTGGTCATTATTGAGTTATATATTTCCATTAATCTTATTCTACTATAAAGCGTTGATGCAAAGTCTAACGCTGATATAAGAATCGTCTCCATTTGGGCATGCATTCGATTATGATCTGTAAAGCAGTGTTTTGCAAAGTGTGTTCCGCGGAATTCCAGGTTTTCGTGAAAAAGTCAAGTGTTTCGCGAAGCACTTTATAAAGGTCGATAAATTTTATTGAAAATTTTACAAAAATGTTAATAAAAAAAACTAAAATGGGCGTTCACGGCATTTTATGCTCAACATTACAAATTGATGATCATTAAAAACGGTGTTGTTTATTTTCTCGTTTACGGGCTCGTTGGGAATGTTATAGAGCGTAGAAGTTCAAAACAAAGTATTTAAGTAGAGTGTTAGGGTTGATAAATAAGGTATGAGGTTTGGAGGAAGTGAAAAAAAGCAAAAATCGTTTCTTTCTATTTTCAGTCGCTGTTAGAGTTGGTTTAATTATGTCCGATCTGTCTTAAATTGTAGATTTGTTAGTTTCTAACCTAACCTCATAATGGTAGAGGGTATCTCAGTCAAAATTTTGAATAGTCCGTACTAAGAACCACCGCAATGATCATACATTTTTCGAAGTAATAATAACCAATAGGGTAACCACGTCAAAACATGACGGTCAAAAGGCTAATTTATTGAAGGATTTCCTTATATACAACGTTCGTTGTGTGAATACAATCCTTCGGGTTTCCAAGCGTGATTATTTAATATTAATATTTATTAAATAAATGCAATTGAACAAAAACAGTTGAAAATACTAAGCTTACCATTATCAGACGAACGTTTGAACGCGCGTTATTCTAGAAGTCTCGAGAAATCAGACACACTCAGAGACAGACAGAAATATCGAATTTAGTGAATATGCCCCACATACTATGAAACTTGAGTGAGAATTGTTGGTTGCATAGTAAGCAGGCTTAGAAAGGATGTTTAGTTTCAAAGCGTCTGCATGAAGGAGGGGCGATTATTACTATTAAGCAGGTCCAACGTTCAGCTGCAGCCGACTTAGGGGATGGTGTATAGTATACAACACAAATCCTACATTTGTGTTACAACTAAGGGAAACTGCAGAAAATCTTAACCAGATCTGCCGGTACGGGAGTCGAACCCGGCCCGCTTAGGTGAGAGAAGAGCACTCTAGTCCCTACACTATCAAGGGTAATACTTTATTTATTTTGCAATTTTCGCAAAAATAGCAAAACATAGTAGCATAGGACATAAGCGGTTAGATCCAAACTAACGTTATTGGAGGATTTTTATCTGTATAGAAATCTACACTGTTATTCTTATTAAAGTAACAAAAGTAACAAGTAGTAAGATTAAAAAGTAAACACTGAGAACAGTCCTCATTGACATAACAACAAGTATAACAAGATTTTTGCTGTTCATGATACAAAATTTAAATAAACATCTAACTTTCGCTGACGTGTATTTTTCTAAAACTAGTTTTAAGGCTAGTTTTAAAAAGTATCTAAAACTCATTTGTTTTTGAAATTTTCTCCAATAAACAGATCATAAAACCAACTTTAGATTAGCAATCTTCGTTCGAAAGAGCGTACATTGTAATTAGAACTGGTATCCTATAAGGTGTATAAGTAGAAAAGGATTTTATGAGCGAATAGACCTCGCCTAGAAGCTATCACTATAATTACGTCTAAAAGTAGCCAGAAGGTACTATATAAAACGAAAGCGTTTGAATACGTTTAACCATAATTACATGGTATATACAGCCCCTCAATCATAAGGGATGCGATAAACCATAATAACACTGGATAGATCACTAAACTATTCATTCCTTGGATAATTACATCCAAAATTTAATTTTCATCCTTCCGTGCTATACAGGTATGGTTAATAAACGAATCAAACTAATAATTTTGGTTATAGAAATATCGATCTCTTGAGAAATTTAAACCAGATCAATAGGTACCTTTTAAATATATTAAGTATAGGGTTAATAAATTCTTGCATGACCTGCGTCCTTATACGTTTATAAAACAAACAAAAAAGATGGAAGGTGAAAGAACTGTTAATCAAAGCTTTTCTATATATATGTTACCTGCTGTTAGGAGGCAACTTAAATTAACCAAAACTTTTATACATTTCCAAAACAGAAACAATTGATTGATAAGCATAACCTCAGTGTGACTCCTACTGGGGCCGCGCATCCATCAAAAATTATTGAATCAAAAAATTAATCACCCACAATTTTTTATTGGTTAAGATAATGTTGCGTCCATATTGTTGTTTATGTCCTTCCTTAAATAGCTAAAGCTTGGTAGTCGACGGAGACGACGAGACAAAAAATCTAGAGGAATGCATACACACGGTAATCACATGTAGGTAGCCAGCGTCAGTTTTTTAAGACATAAATCATTGTTTATATTTGTTAGTTACACGTGAGTAATTTGATGTAGTATATCCGAAGAATGTAATAAACAATCTAAATGAGTTTTCCTGCATCTTGTTTTACACGTTTTATTTATATATGTATCCATAGCTTGTGAGGGCAAAGGTTACTCGAAATATTCTATAACGTAAGCTTTAATGGTTGTGAAGTGTAGGTTCTACTTACTTCCATAGTGAAGACAACAACAAAAGGTACTGTATGAGAACCTTGAGTAATTACTTTGAAACTTGTTCAATAAACATAACCTTGAAAAAATGGTCGCAAATTTGTTATTTTTAAATTTTTATAAAATCTATATATTTAAATTTAAATAAACTTAAGGCGTTCTTGTGTTTTTAATTGTGTTACTAATAGCCAAAAACTAGCAAAAAACGAAAGAAATGTAAATTACATAAACCTCGTTGTGGTTTAAAGTAATTTTGCACCATTTCCACTACTTCGACTTATAGTAAAGCATGGTTTAATTACTGTGAGTACTGTTGTTTCAAAAATTCATTCAACCAACACATCTTACAGTTTAGGGCATCTCATAATACTGTTTTGTAAAGTTCTGTTACTCAAAATACTCTTGTTATACTTATTCCAAACTATTCTGCTATTGATGACAATGCCGCCCCAGTAACCACCCAAAAGTAACCAATATAACACGAAGTAACCAAAGTAAGGGTGAAGTATAATTTCTGACTAAGTGTTCTGATTTTACTTTTTGGAGCAATGAATAAAACCTTTTTCTGGTAACTGAAAATCAGATAAAAGTGTCATATTCTAAATAACGCGGCAAGCATCATTCTTGAAACCCTTGAATTTTACATATGCCTTAACTGATTAATTTTAGGGTGATTATTTAAGCCGTTTTAGTTCACGTAGAATGATCCTTGTATTGTATAAATGTTTCACATTCATTTTCCGATGGTTAAGATCAAACTGAATACGGCCCTGTATTGTAATAATCTCGCATTAAAATAAAACCATACGACCCTGTATTACTACGACTCGAAATTGTCACTCTTTGCATTGAAATTAGTATGGCTTATTACTACTTGGTATGGCAATTTTTCAAAACTATTATTGGCTTGTTTATTAAACGAAATTAAGGCGCAATTATTATTTAGTTGTTATTTATACTTTATGATAGATATTTAATAGCCTAAGAATAAAGTTATTTTATGGTTGAGAACAAACATGTTTTATATTAAGAACCAATTTTAGATAATAGTTTTACATATAAAAGGTAAATTTCGTCTTTTTGTCATTGGTTAATCGTGACATAAACCAAATCTTCCAAAATTTTTAACAATTCTTTCTTCGTTTAGCTTGTATTATTTTTTCTTTCCTTCTAGAATCTAATTTGCTTCAGTTGAAATGACACAAGGTGCAAGGTGAAAATTTGCTACGACTTAGCTCAAGTGACGCGACAAGCTGTCGGAACTTTTCGCGAGGGTAGGGGGCTTATGTTTTCCGAATAATTGGCGATTGTTTTAAGCAATTTCTCTTGAGTCATTCCAAATATATTCCAAGTCGTGATATTTTGTTAAAAGATAACAATTTCTTGCCGTATTGTCTGAATGAGATATTTTATTCAGTTCGGTTATTTAAAACATACTAAATGTTAAACCGAATTCTGGCGAAATACAAACAAATCAACGAGTTTAACAATAAGTTCAATAAAAGTTTAGCGTATCGTGTAATTACTTGAGTTCAATGAGTTTAAGTCAAGGTCACGCTTCTAGCTGCATATTGATACATTTGATTAATTTAGTTGGTCACGACAGAGGACTTACACTAGTAGGATTGCGATGTCATTGTGTCTGTTTGGAAATTTCTGACTATTTAAACATTTTAGAGTTATTGTTTAACATCTTTTCAAAATACCTATTGCTTTGTGGTTTTTAAAAATGGTTTACTCTGTAGCAGCTAAATTTCATTAAGCTTCAGAGAATCGTTGTTTTTAGAATCGTAAAGAAGGTTCAACAAATTATATCTTGACAAAAACTAATGTTCAAAAATTAATTGCAAAGTTTGAGAATTCTCGATCGGTTTGTAATAAAAAAAGGATGCACCAAAAGTACTTCATAAACAAACGCAGATTAAAAGTTCTTTGATGAATGATACAAGGCGACAGGATTTTTCACATGAATCTGCGAGAAAAGTTTTGAAACTGCAGAAACTACGTACTTACAAAAATCTAATTTTAGAAGAACTTGGCGTGGATGACTCAAACAGATTTATTGAATTCTGCGAGACTTGACCGTCAGGATTATAGCTGAACCGCGACTTCTAATGAAGATCTTTAGCAATGAGTATCGTTTTTACCTAAATGATATCGTAAATAAAAAAAATTGCTGACATTGGAGCGACAAATCCCCATTGAGTGAAAGGGCTACAAACAGTATCAAAGAAAGATGTTTGTACAAGAATATTGAGAGGTTTCATCATTGGTCTTTTGTTTATTCAAGGAAACTTGACCGGTGTTATTTGAATATGCTATCTACGACAATACAGTCACTGATTGTACACGAACAACTAACTAGAAAATGAAGTACATGAATGTGGGCATCAGACACTAAACAAAGTACTCAATTTTCAACAGTATGGAGCACCTTCTTACTATGACCTTTCTGTTGAGGAATTTTTTGATCATGAATATTCAAATAAATAGATATACAGGAGAAGTCCGATAGAGTGATCCTCAAGATCTCCTGATGTAACACCTCTAGACTCTTTTGCAAATATCCGTAATGAGCTCTAGCATAGACTCTATTTTTGCTTAGAGAATAACGGAAGCCATTTTGAACACTGTTTATAATTTAAATTTACGGTAATAAAGTTACTTGTTGTTATGTTACTTAACCTTTCTTTTGTAATTAAAACATAAAATATCAATAAAAACTTTTTGCACCTATGAATTCTATTTGTAAGAGCTTTTCAAAGAATCTATCCTTCTTTTTCTTTTATTTAAATACAGCTGACTATACCTTGCTTGTCTAAATCTGATCAAGTTTTAAAAAACCTTAAACCTCTAGTATTTACTCCATGTATAATAACCATGGATCAGCTTTAGTAGTAAATATTTCTATTAAAATAATCTCTTCTTCACTATAGATAGCACTTAACTAATTACATATACGTATTTTCATTTTATAATTATTTAAATTTTATGAAATAAATAAAGATTATTAAAAGTTTCACAGTTTTATTAAAATATACCTGACAATATTGTTTCGACAGCTATGCTGTCATTATCAAAGGTAATATAATTATAAACAAACACGTCGCTAAGGTAGATACAAAATAGGTAACTAAATAAAATAATAATAATAATAATAAAAATTAATAATAAAAATCATAATTAAACATCTAATACTTCCAGTAACGGAGAATTACTGAGCTCAAGTTGTTCATTCATTAAAGGTACCCTGAGTTTGTGTTTGTATATCTCAAAGGCTTCTAAAATGTCTAATTTGCGTTTGTTATTACAAAAATGTAGGAATTTAATATTATTTTGAGGAGTCATTGTGTGATTTTGTTCTAAAAGGTGTTTGGCGTAATTCGATTTTTCAGGATGTTTATTTTTGTAATGGCGTACGTGTTCTTTATATCTTATGTCAAAATTTCGAAGTGTTTGTCCAATATATACCGAACTACAAAAAGAACAATTTAAACGGTAAATGCCCGATTTCATGATATCATGTGTTCTGTCTTTAGCATTAAATAAAAATGAAAAAGTGTTAGTGTTGGTTTTAAATGTTATTTTATAATTGTTGGTTTTTCTTAGTATATGTGCAATTTTTTCTGATATTTTGCCAAAATATGGTATAGATATGTAATTTGTGTCTTCTGTTTGATTGTCAATGGGATATATTCTTTTGATAGCTAACCTATAATCTTTTTGTTTAATTAAAGTGTCAATCATGTTCGGATTATAATGATTTGCATGTGCTAGTTGTTTAATGGTTGATATCTCTTTGCTAAAATCTGATTTTGTTAGTGGAATAGTTAAAGCTCTGTGTACTAATGATCTGTATGCTGCTATTTTATGTGTATTGTGGTGACAAGATTCATTTGGTATTGTTATGTCTGTTTGTGTTGGTTTTCTGTATATGGAAAATTCAAATAGATTGTCTGCGTTAATCTTGATATTTAAGTCTAGAAAGTTTATAGCCCTGTTTTGTTCTGTTTCTAGTGTAAATTTTATATTAGGATGGATATTGTTTATAAGAATTAAAAATTCATTGATAACCTCAAAAGAACTGTCAAAACAAGCTAAAATGTCATCAACATAACGAAACCAGAAGATAATGTGTTTAGAGAGGTTTAATTCAAATATTCGATCTTCACACTTGTCCATAAATATGTTAGCTAATAGAGGACTTAGATAATTACCCATAGGTAAACCATCCTTTTGTAAATAAATTATGTTATTAAAAGTGAAATAATTTTGACTTATACAAAGGTCAAATAATTGAATTAACTCTAACCTTTTAACTAATTCTATATTACTATTGATCAAGAAACTATCTAATAAAGGAATACATTCTTGTGGTGGTATTCTGGAGAACATGTTGCAAATATCAAAACTAACAAGTTTTGAATGTGGTGGAAGATGTATGTTTTGCAGCTTATCTACTAATTCTAATGAATTTCTAACAGAGTATTTCGATTTGTAACCTATCGTGTTAATAATCTGGTTCAGTTTTTTGGATAAAATGTGATTAGGTGCATTGATGTATGATACAACTGGTCTTATTGGCATATTCTGTTTGTGGGTCTTGACTAATCCATACAGTTTAGGTATTTGTGGGTTTTTATTAATGATTTGTTGCTTTTCTAATTCTGAAAAGCAGATATTGCAGTTTTCTAAACCTTGTTTTATTTCTTTTTGGAATTTTGTGGTTGGGTTTTTGTTTAACGTTTCAAAATTTTCTTTATTAATAAATTCATTAACTTTTTGTATGTAAATATCTTTTGAAAGAATTACCAAAGTGCTACCCTTAATAAAACTGTGAAACTTTTAATAATCTTTATTTATTTCATGATTATGGAGTTCCACAAAATAAGGCTGGAAACAATAAACAAGATTTAAATTTTATGTTTATAAACTTTCTCTTTACACAATTTTTCATCTGTGTGCTTTCGTTTATAAAAATTATTATTAATTAATTTTGTTTTTTCTTTTACCCTGGGATTCCTTTCTTATCCAACTGTCCTTCAATACCTCAACCTTAACATTTGTTAATCGTCCTGAAAAATAGTTAGATATCACCTTTATAAGATGTTCATTATTATTATTTTTTACATGAGATCAAATCAACTTATGTACCAAATTCTTTATAACCTCACAAATTTTTATAGTATTGCCATTATGTCAACATTGTGTCCTACAAGCCTACATGATGTTACTTTCCTGATATATGGAAAATTGACATGCGAATGCAAATGGGAATGGGAATGGGAATGGGAATGGGAATGGGAATGGGAATGGGAATGGGAATGGGAATGGGAATGGGAATGGGAATGGGAATGGGAATGGGAATGGGAATGGGAATGGGAATGGGAATAATAATAATAATAATAATAATAATAATAATAATAATAATATCCAGCTAACTATAATGAAACATTGGCCAAAAAGCATAACACAAACATAAATTTTCACGAAGAAATTAAAACATCAAATCAAAGAAAATAAAAACTAAATTTAATCAAATTTAAAAACAAGTAAGTTAATTCCTGTGTTATAGAGTTTATAGAGTTATAGAGAAAACAGCTGAAACTGTATCCTATATTTTGTTAAACTATCTCTCTAGTGCATGTTTTGATTCTATAAGCCTAATATGTTTATTATTCAAAATCCTACATTGAAATGTTAAATTAAAAAGTTTGGTGATGTTTGTATGTTAATCGTAATTTTTCTATTCTGTTCAGTTTTATCAATTTTAAGAATAACGTTGCATGTAAATATCTCGGACTAAATAAACTAACTTCTTAATTTGTTTTTATTGCAGATGTATTCAAAATGGTTTCATAATATTTCCAATTTTCCGCGCAAGTTGTAAAAACCTCTATATTATTATTATTATTAAATATCATATAAAAACATCATCTCAATATTTATGTCATTACACTTTATAATTTTCATCATACGATTAATCGGAGAATAGTAGTCGTAAATCGTACTAGATGGAGGTAGAGTAAAGGTAAGTGTTACACGGTGATTAAACATTCAATTCTAACAACTGTAGAATAATTTTGAATATGTATAACGTTCAGCCCTAGAATCTGATGAAAACCCTAGAATCTGATAGAAATTTTTCACAGACCTCATTATATGATCATTGAAAGTTGGTTTAAATATGTTCAAAAATAATGCTTAGATCTTTAAATTGACTTACTTGGGCAAGAAAACAATTTCGGACCTCAAATGTGTGGAAAAATCAAATTGTTTTGAAATAATATAAAACACCACAGTCTCAGTCATTTAAGGTTACATTAATAGAATTCGGAACTTAACATTATACCGTACCTTAGCCTCAGCTGATACTGCTAATAATATTTATTTCATATTCAAAAGATATTTTTGCGATATACGAGCTCGTATAATATATTTAGTATATTATTGTACATAGAATAACTTGAACTGTAAATGCGTTGTCTAATTTATTTTATGGTACTTTAACCAACTGCACTTATTTAACCAATTTGTATAATTTTATACCATAATAAATTGTCAAGTTTTCAACTGCATATAAAGGTACAAATTTGTGATTATTATTTAAACGGGTTTCTATTATAAACGGATTTGATTCGAAGTAAACTTTCTAGCTTAGGTTAGTAACGCAGCATAAAACCTTAATTACGCTAGTGAAACACTGAACATAAACAGAGTAGTTTAAATTCAAACCGTTAAAACCATATTACCATTATACTTCCTGTAAGGATACTACAGAATGCGATAACTCGAAAATATTTATAAAATGCCTTTTATTTCCTTATCGGATACAATCACCTGGAAGAATTTTTCACAGATATGAAAATTACTTAATTAATACAATTAAATTACAGTGTCAGCGAATTAGTATTAATAATAATTATTTTTATAAACGACCACCAATGTCGAGCTTATCTAGAACTTGCTGCACCTGTCGCGATATCCCAACCGGCTATAAAAAAATTAATTAAGTCCGGGATGTTTGGCAGTTTTTTCCTTCACTTTACACACGTTAGTCTCCTTAATAAGGTCTTCCTCGAGTTTCCCAAGCTCCACATCATTCGGCATATGGTACGGTTCTTATTTTTTATCTTTCTTTTATTATCGCGATGGTTGTCGCTTTTGCCAAAAGCCCACTATTAGGGTTATCACATTTACTTTTGATTACATATTACAAAATGACCAATTACGTAACATTTTTAGGAAATTATAGCCTTCGCAAGATATCCCATTAATGTTCACACCTCAAAGCAAACAGAAGGCTGGGAAGATCGATCTAAAAGTAATTACGGAAAACGGTTAGAACATTTTCTGTAAAATAGGAGAAAGAATTATCTGTAATTGGACAGGTGTTTCGTTTTCTTTCCTAAAATTTAGCTATCGCGTGCCATCAAAAATTTCTAATATCCTGTTATTAAGTTTCTTCTTTCTATTAGAGTTAGATAGAATTTTTATAGAGTGTTACGAAAGTAATTCGTTCAGGAGTTGAGTTACACGTAGTAGAAGCTTTACACATTAGTGTGTAATATGGAATCCATTAGTGGAAATTATTGAGTTTCCATAGCGTGTAGAGATACTTAACTGGCCCGGATTTCCAAGCCGCATATACTACACCTACCTATAAGTGGTACATATAAGGGTGTGATTGCCTGTAGATATTAATTAGGTAATTACAAATTGAAATCTCATTTGACGACGCCATTAAGTGCATATCATGCAAATTAATACATCTTTAGTTTTACTCCTAACGCTATGAGATTATAATGTATTAATGTCAACGAGAATTCCAGGCATATTGTGCTCGTTAGTTATTAACTTCCAACTTAACATGAATGTAGTAACACTTGACTCCATCAGCAAAATCTACTTTGCCTCATTATCACGTATGCTGTACTTTATTGCCGTTAACATTTTACATACTTTGGCGCTTAAGTACATTATTATACGAGAGAAATGCTTTTACAACGTAATTGGTGCAATCATTGTAAAATACACTAACATAATGCGAATATAAAATAATATATGCATCATTCATTTTACGAGAACCACTTAAGACGTTTTATTACATATGCATAATTGAAGCCAAAATGGGAAAAATACTCCAGAATGGTACACACTAGCCAATTTTACCTCGCGAAAATATGTAAAGCATTTTAAGAATGTAGTTTTCCTGAACGTTAAAATGGTCGTTATTCATAAATATCGCTATTTTATGCATTTTTACTTTTTTTACACAGTTTGACAATATTCTAGCAAGTTAAGGACCTTCATATCAACATAAACTCTAACATCTAACCTCAGGATATCCTTGTCGTTGAAAATGTAATCGTTTAATGCACATTACAGATTAATAATTATTAAACTAATAATACAAAGTAGCTAAATTTTATCTATGTATCGTCTAGCTCAACTAGGATTAAGCTAAGCTACTACACATTTATGGGGGTTTAACCAGAGAAAAGCCGAAGAAGTGTTTGCATGTAGTTATGATGTATTTACTATCATTTCGTCTTCATCTTCGCTGCGTACAATTGCTTTATATTTAAATGATTTATGATCTACATACATAAACCAAGTATGTAACTTCAGCTTGGTTATGAAGACAAAATTAAAATCGAGAAGATTACAGGTTTTAAAACCAACAATCTTAAAGATTGCGCGGCTTGAAAAGTCATTTTGTTGGTAGCAATTTTGATTTACAATATCAATTTCATTTTCATCATAATTTTTTAGTTATTTCTTCTCAGTTAGTGCACGATAAACTTCACAAACATAGCTTAACGATCCAAAATATATTCCTGGGAACGAGCTTCATGTAAACAGATTCAATGCCGAGAGAGTAATAAGTTTACCTCACATAGAATTAGCAATCGTGATCTTCCAATAACTAAATCGTCACATGTAAAATATTGAGTTATCCCAAGCAGCACCTAAGTAGCAGAAACTGAGATCGGAACTTTGATTGAGTAGTTGTTACGTTACTACAACTAAGTTTACGACTTTATAGATTTAATTATTTCATTTCGAAATATTTTAATAATTATGTAGCTTTTTCTACTATTTTTTGCTTTAAAGTTGTTGCGACTTCAAAGTGGTATGGTGATTGTAGCAGTAACTTGCTCGAAGCTACTTTAAAGTAGTACTGAAAGTTGGTCCCATCTGTCTGAAACCATTGCTTAACCTTTGAAGTAACGGAACCTTACAGTAGTATTGAAAGAAAAAGTTTCGTTTTTGCTACCCACAAGAATCACTTGCGGGTAATTTTCATTGGTTGTTTTGTAACACAAATACTACAAAGTTCCAGTTACTATTATAACATTACAAAGAAGTGGCAGTAACTTCTATTCTAGATTTTTCTCATGTTTATTGATTGATCAGGGCAGCTATTTGCATCCGACCTCAACATTTCAGTCTGAACATTTTAAATGTTGGGGTTAATACAAAAGATTATTTTGTTTCTATTTATACAGAACAAGGGTGAAGTATATTTCACTTGTGTCTGTGGTTGCCACAACCGTCATGGTTAAATGTAAGGTTAAACTTAAATGTTTTAAAAGTTCCCATGGGAACTTTAAAGTGACATCAGGAACTAGAAACTGGCTATTGAAACGTTGACGTCATTTTATAGTAAGAATAACTTGAAAGTTCCAGATTTTTTATACTTATTTTATACTTTGTAGTAACAACAACCTTGATGTAGAATTCGTTTAGTTACCGTTATTAAAAATTAACTGACGTAAACGTTAGACACCTGTTTTATAGTAAAAAGTACTATAAGGTGATTTTTTTAAAACCACTCCATATTTACCTGTAACATGTTGGAGGCTATTAACCAATTTGCAATTTGTTGTAATTGCTAAAATATGTATTTTAGCTAAATTATTTTTAATACTATAATATTTTTTAAATATGTTTCTAGAAGGCCTGTTGTTATTTTTCGATCTATCATCATCACATTTAACAGAAAAATTGCGATGGTATATAATTTTGGTATACTGGAATGACAAAATAATCAAACATTCCATCCTTCTACGTATTATAATGCATTTATTACAAATAAAATAGTAATTCATTTTGTAACATGATCGCAGCATTAGCTAGAAAATGGTAGTAGAATCTTTCTAAGTTGCAAGAGCAAGACGAAGACGAGACACCATGTATCAAAAAGAAAAAAACTAGTAATTACTATACCGCCATGTAGGCTCAACGCTTCTGCTACACAAAAATTGTTCTCCTTGTTGGTTCCAGGCACGTAATAAAAACGTAGCAATTACGTGCTTGTGACTAGTAAGTGTCAAAGCGATGCGTAAAGATGAGTAAAAATGCTGCTTAGGATTGCCGTACCATCTACTTACATCGGGGTACATTTTACATTTAATCTTGGATTACATTTAATATTATGAATTTTTAATTGATATATAAAAACACCAGGTATACTTAATTGATTAATTTTACTATATTTAAGTATACTTATTATTTATCATTAATCATTGCAGTATATTGGTTAGAACATTCTATAACACTTTTTCAAGATATATTTGCTATTAGAGACGTACCATCAAAATAAGAAAATAAAAACTAGGATGCTATTTTTGAACTTTTAGTTTTTAATTTTAAACTTTATACATATGTGTGTAATTAAAAAATGGGGATTCATCAGTCAACGAATAAATATTTTATTTAATAATTATAATATATTATAACTACCTGATTATCTTCTTCTAGTTTACAGATACTGTAATGATGTTTAGTCAGAGAACATTGTTTGAATAGTCAAAGTTAAAAAATACTTTGAGAGGTAGTTTAACCCAGCTATTATAATTCTGATGAGGGAATATAAACAATTTTTTAATAAATCTACTACAATAGGAAGTTCAATATGATCTTTATTATAAATTTTGTACATTATTATTTATTTGGAAAAGAACAGGATGAACTCACAGGAACTGTTCCTGAAAAAAAGGAAAAAATTGTAAACAAATTATTATCTTAGAGAACATTTCATTATTCATAAATCACAACTAGCCTCGAGATATAAAATACAGTAAATCAATATTATATAGAAACCTATATTGTAATTGCTCAAATTTTATTAATAATTATAATAAGAGAAGCCGTAGAAACTGATATCCACGGATATTGCTTAACTCGATCTTCTGAGCATTATTACTCATTTGAAGTTGAAACAGCATAGTGTTTAAGTTATTGTGCAAGTGCCTATTGTATATTAACAACGAATAAATACTTATTGTATTTAACAGTAAACTGTGTATATTTTTGTGACTTGGACTGCATCTTTTGCGTTTTTAAATTAAGTATTATTTTAAAAACGCTTTTCAAAGTCAAGAAAAGTTAATTCACTGTCTTGTTTATTCTTTTTTCATTCATTATTTAGTATGCTACCGTTTAAAAATTAGGTGAACTGCGGACAACTATGTTTTGTTCAAATAATATCACTGGAAAAGGTCGTTACCCAAAAGATAATAAATACTGTTATTATGACAATAAATGTGTAAACTTGAACTTAAACGAACTTTCTAAGTAGGTTAAAAGTTTCACCTAATTGAAATGTTGTCAAATCGATCGTGTAACAGTATGTGGTTTAGAAAATTTGTAATTTTGCTTAAACAATCATGTTTACAAAAAAAAATTGTATTTAGATTTTTTTACTGTGACTAATGAGATACACCTTGTCTCAAAATCTGACAATCACAGTATGCTTAATAACGTGATAATGTGACGTCGAAGTTTGCAACTTTACTAATTTTTTTTGCATAAACCCGCAAAAGTAGATCACCACTTTACCAGACTCTTTTGTTTGTTTTGATGTCCTCTATCACCTGTTTTAATAATGGTACTTATGCTTGTAACACCCTGTATACATGCACACCATTTATCTATGAGTCGTCGAAAGAGAGAGGCGTCAAGCTTCTTCCTAAAGAAAAGAAAGTTATTGAATAATAATAATATTGAATAATTCTTCGTTATGTAGAGCACACACGGTCTTCCGCGAACACGTCGCCGACGGCGTCGTCGACGTCGTCGGTGAAGTGGTCCAGATAATGCCGCAATGTTTACATTTACTGTAATTTATCGCATAAACAAGTTCAGCTCGAGCTAGGTTGTTTAATAAGGTTCTAGGTTAATTTATTCCCGTAAAAATGTCTCGAACAAAAATAATTTTGCAAAAATATCACCGCAAAAATAATCCAAGTAAAAATATCCCCGACAAAAATATCTCCAACATAAATAACCCCAACAAAAATATCGCGAATTATACACCATTTTTAGATTAATGTAAACAAAAATAGTTATTAATAATATAGAAAATTAAATTTTATTATTAATAATATGAATTGCTCATAATAATAATATTTATAAATATTCTTTTAATAAATACTAAATACAAACTTAAACAAAATATAAGGAGTTACAATAAGAGATAAAGAGAATATAATTCAAAAAGATAAATTATGAGCAACAGCAATTAAATAATCTAATGATTCATATTCTGCGTAATTCTGGACAATTCGCACATCCAGTTCAATAGGGACACAAGTGCAAATAGTTAAAATTTAAAGGAGAGCAGTTTAAAGATTGTTTGATTATTATTTTTAGTTGTTACAGATTGAAATACGCTTGTAATTCCATCAAACTTCATAATATACTAAGTATGTATATCCTTTTTAGATAGTGCTAAAAAGCAATTTTATAATTTTAACCAAAATGTGAACTTTGTTAGATATGGCCATATTGCACTAATCAGTTCTCTCAAAAAATAAAAATATGTG